>JAASFJ010000049.1:0-52706 GCA_023333755.1 Globisporangium uncinulatum | reverse complement strand
TGAAGGCGCGAGGTGGTCGATGCTCATGGTCGTTCGGAGCGTGTCGGAGAGTAGGCAAATATGCGAATGATGTGCTGTTGTGCTGGACTTTGTATGCGCGAGCGCATATCTCGTGATCCGCTCCGAAGTGATGCGTCGGAAAGGAGAGATCTCCTCCTCAGCGGCGCCATACTGCTGCGTTGTGCCCTCTGATTGGACAAAAGTACGCAAACGCGCGCGGAAACATCGAACATGTGATTTGATTGGCCAAAAGGTACATACAAAAGTTAAGTGTCGTCGGAGAGTTGATGATATTCAACCATATTGTGAGTGAATGAACCGCAATTAGTCTGGATAGTACAGCCCAGACTATTTATCCGCACAGACTATCTGAACACCAAGACAAAATGCAGTCGTTGCTGTACCAGCCAATGCGGTAGCGGAGGAAGCCAAAGAAGGAGTAGAAGAGCTCTCAGTTGTATAAGGCGTTCTACGTTGTGAAAACTTTGAGCGCAAGTGCGTCCAGCGACAGCAGCAGCAACAACTCAAACGACAGCTTCGGCGACTCATGAAACAGTACTTGCATTTCATCCTCTAACACTCCACGTCAGTCGGCGTCGCTCTCTCTCACTTGGCGAACGTGTCGTCGAGCGCCTTCTCAAAGATCTCGAGGCCCAAGTTGCACTCGTCTTCACTGATAATGAGCGGCGGCATGAAGCGCAGCGTCTCGTACACGCTTGTCGTGAGGATCATCATGCCGTGGTCCAAGCAGGCGCTCGCGACCTTGCTCGCTGTGCCGTACGGCACCTTCTGGTTGTCAAACTCGATGCCAATCATGAGCCCAAGGCCGCGGATGTCGAGAATCGGGTACTTGCCCGAGTCCTTGAGTCGCTGCAGACCGGCCACGAACTGCTTCCCGCGTGCACGCGTGTTCGCAAGCACGTTCTCCTCGTCAAAAACGTCCTGGACCGCGAGAGCGGCTGCACACGACACTGCGTTGCCTGCGTACGTGCCGCCCATGGACCCTGGCGGCTGCTTGTCCGTCAGCTCTTTGCGACTCGCAATGCCGCTGAGCGGGAAGCCGTTCGCAATGCCTTTCGCGATCACAAGAATGTCGGGCGAGACGCCAAAGTGGCTGTCGATCGCAAAGTACTCGCCTGTGCGGCCAAAACCACACTGGACCTCGTCTGCGATGAGCAGGAGGTTGTGCTCTGTGCAGATCTCCCGCAGTCCTTTCATGAAGCTCTTTGGAGGCACCACGTAGCCGCCTTCGCCCTGTTTCGTATCATTCGACAGTCGTCAATGACGTGCGTGAGAATGATGAGAACGACTAGCGCAAGCAAACGGATAGGAGCTGACGGAGACGTACCATAATCGGCTCAATGAGCACTGCAGCCGTGTCCGACGGTGCTGTCTGTTGCTTGAGCGCGAGACGGAGCTGCTCCAAGCACCACTCGCTGCACTTTTCTGCTCATTTACGAGCGTTACAGACGCGTTGTTGGGTCAGCAAACGGCTCTGGCGGTGGCAAGACACTCACGCACACGACTACGAAGCGCACCTTCGTCTTGGATCGGACCGTGGAGCGCGTACGGGAACGGGACGACGGTGACGCCGCTCATGAGTGGCCCAAAGCCAGCGCTGTAGATCGTCTTGCTCGTTGTCAGGCTCATGGCGCCGTACGTGCGGCCGTGGTAGCCGCCCTGGAACACAATGATGTTCGGCTTGCCTGTCGATTGACGCGCAAGCTTCACTGCGTTCTCGACCGCCTCAGAGCCACTACGATAGCGAAGTGAGCGAGCAGCTCTGTCAGTGTTGCGCTCTCATACACACAGCCAAGCGACAGGGATACTACGTACGTGCTGGCAAAGAAGAGCGTGTCGAGGCCTTTCGGCATGTGCGGCAGCAAGCGGTCAGTGAGCTTGAGCATGGGCTCGTGGTAGCCAATGTTGACCTGCGCGTGCACGAGCGTCGCCGCTTGTTCCTGTACGGCTTGCACGACACGCGGGTGGCAGTGGCCAATGTTCGTGACCGCAATGCCGGACGTGAAGTCGAGCAGCTTGCGGTCATCTGTGGTCCAGATCCACGCGCCTTTGCCCTTTTTCATGACCATGTCGGACATGCGACCGACGCCACGTGCGAGGTGCTGCTTGCCCATTCGAATGGAGTGGTGGTGGTGGGAAGAGCTGGACAAAGCTTCGGTGTGGTTGAATGAGGTGCGCTCGACGGTGCGGATCGGATAGTGAGCCCGCGATACAGTAGCAAGAGCCGCCAGTGGCAGCAGCAGCGCAACTGCGGCAGGACAAGGAGGCAACTGGAGCTTTTCAAGTTGATGCCCTCTGGGATCTTTTTACGAGGCGAAGGCTGCTCGTAAAAAAGTGCCGAGACGACGGATACAAAAAGTGAATGTGTCGAGGCGTAATTACAGATGTGAGCGAGCGTACACCAAAAGAGGGTCTTTTTGCGCACAATGACCTCGCGAGAGCGAGCGTACGCAGGCTCACTTTTCAAAAACATGCGTGGCAAATGCATGCCGCAAACACAGCAAAAATGCTGTGGTGTCGTCGTGAGGTCGTTGCGTGGGGAAAGCGTGCTCGATTTGCGCTCCACAAGTGACGTACGCTCGCGTGGAAGCGCCGCACTCCCGAGGACAGCGTCGCAGGAGGACGTATAGTACACATGCGCGGACGAATAAATAGTTGTTGGTGTAATCAGCCACTAATGCTCGACTCGGCCGCTCTCACTCGTGCTCGCCTTTTCAAGCGCTACTGGAGCTCACATACGCGCCAACGGAGTGTCGTCATGCTGATTGACAGCGCCGCACAGCGTGAGCACATCAACATGAAGGCGTCGCAATGGGGACTCACGACGCGCTCGGGCCGTCGCGCTCAGGGAAGAGCGGTCGGCTGTCAAGCTTCGTGTAAAAGTCCACGATCTGCAGCAGCACACGACCAGGTACCACGCATTATTAGCGTCCGAGTGCATTCCAACGCTACGAGCAGCAGTCTCCTTTCGCTTGAGCACACAATACGCACACTATCGATATTAACAAGGTGCAGCCATGATCACTGTACACACGTACGCGCATTCTTACATGCACGCATTGAACGACAACATTCTGTCGGGCTCTCACTTGCACGCTTCCACCTCCTCACACCAATACAACACGTAACATGTAACACATAACACACACGCGAACAAACCTGCTGGAAGTACTGGTCCTGCTCGCGCAGCAGCGACGCGACTGCACCGAGCGCGTCTGTGGTCTTGCGACGTCGGCTGGTCGCGAGCGCAAGCGCAATCTGCTCGGCGTTGCGGTCGATGCACTCAAGCAGGTCCTGTACAGCGAGCAACTCCTCCGGCGCTACGCCGTTGCTGCTCTTCTGTAGCTCGTGCAGCAGCGTGCGGCTGCCGTCGAGGCACTCGCGGAGCGTGGCGTCCGCGGCATCGGCAGTCTCCATGCCGTCAGCTAAGTAACGGGCAAATGCACTTTGTGTCCAATTGCAAATGTTTTCTCTCGCTGGTGCTACACCCGAAAATGCGAAAGGTACATGTCAGGTAAATAATACTACGTATTAGTAATGAGCTGAAATTTCGATATAAAACGTTCGCTGGTAGAATGTAACTACAGCCAGTAGCGATCTCAAGCTCTCCCTCTTTTGCACCGTGAGAAAACCAGCACAAAAGGCTCACGAACACCTCACCTGACTTCGCGACCATGTCGGCGGACTTCTTTGCGGACTGGAAGAAGGAAGAGGAGGCGTTTAGCGGCCATGGCGGTGCGCACGGCGGCGGCGCCGCGTCCGACGATGACGCCTACGAATCGCCCTACCGCGCAGTCGGTGGCAACACAGACGGCTTTGGCGGCTCGAACGGCGGCGACGACTTTGACTTTGAGACGCTCGGCGACGCGCTCGCAGCGCAAGCAACGACGGCTGCGACTGCCCAGCGGCCGATGTTTGAGCTGCGCGAGCACGGACTGAAGGTCTCGCGCCGCAAGGGCTTCACGCTGAGCTGTATGAGCGTCGGGAACGGCGTCATGGCGCTCGGGTCGCTCGAAGGGATGCTCCTGCGCTGTTCCGTCGACGCGACCGACAGCGCTGGAACTGTCGAAGAGATCATGATTGAGCCACGAGTCGCCATGTCGGCGGTATTTATCGACCCCAGCGGTGCCCACGTGCTCGTATCGATGGAGAACGGGTCGAACTTTTACCTCCACGCGAGCACAACGCGGCCGAAGAAGATTATGAAAGCGCAAGCGATGAAGTTCACGTGCGTCGCGTGGGACCGGCAGCGGACTGTGCCTGGCAGCACAGAGCCGCTCTTAATCGGCACAGACACAGGCGCAGTCTTTGAAGCCGAGTTTGACGGCAAAGAGCGGACGTTCAAGAAAGTGTACCAGATTGCGAACCAAGGCGCGATCGCCGGGCTCGAGTTTGAGCGGTGGGAGAGTGCGACAGGCGACTCCCGTTACTACGTCATGCTCACGACGTCGGGTGCTGGCAAACGGCCGACGCGGCTGTTCCAGTTCCTCGGGAACGGCGGCTTTGAAGCGCTCTTTAGTCAGCACACGAGCGCCGACCAGCTGCGGTTCCAAGAGCTCCCAGGCGACATTCCGAACGCAGACTTGCGCTTCTTTGCGCGCCAAGAACGCGAACGGGCCAAGTGCTTTGGGATCCTCACAGGCGACGGTGTGTTCCACGGCGACCTGGTCTTTGGCGATGCCAGCACCGTCGACAATACGATCACTGGCAGCGACTTGCTCGCGTTCCACGGCAAGAGCGAGAGTACCAGCAATCGAGCGCCTGTCTGGACACCTCCACTCGCGCTGGCGGTCACGCAGTACCACGTGATCCTCTTGTACCCACGGAGTGTGCAGGTTGTGTCGAAGCTCAGTGGCATCCTCGTGCTTGACGAAGCGCTTGACTCTCGTGTTGGCACTGTCCACGGTCTCGCGACGGACCCTAGTGTGAACACAGTCTGGATCCACTCGGACCGTCGGATCCTCGAAGTCGTGATTGCGGACGAAGACCGGAACGTGTGGAAGCTGTTTCTGAACAAAGCAGTCGCTGGGAACGGCGACGACCGGGACTTTGAGCACGCGCTCTCTGTGTGTCGCACTGCGGCCGAGCGCCAGCACGTGTTTACAGCGCAAGCCGACAAGTACTTTGACCGCGACGAGTTTGACCGTGCAGCGGTAGTGTACGCGAAGACGAACCGATCGTTTGAAGAAGTAGCGCTCAAGTTCCTTGAAAAGGAGACGCGGGACTCGCTGCTGCTCTTCTTGCTCCAGAAACTCAAGAGCCTCGGCAGCGACGACAAGACGCAAAAGACTGTGCTCTGTTCGTGGATCGTTGAGCTCTTTCTCGACAAGTTTAACGTGCTGAAAGGCAGTGCACAGGACGTCGACGCGCACGCGAACCTGCTCTTTGAGTTCAAGCAGTTCTTACAGGACCAGAAGTATCACCTCGACCCGGCCACGACGTTCAACTTGATTGCAAGCCACGGCCGCACGGACGAGTTTGTGTTCTACGCAACGCTCATTGAAGACTACGAGAAAGTCGTGACGTACCACGTCCACCGGGGCGAGTACGGCGCAGCGATTGAGCTCTTGCGGAGCGTGCCGACGTCGAAAGTCGAAGAGCTGTACTACAAGTACTCGCCCGAGCTCATTGTGCACAAGCCGAAAGAAGTGTACGAAGCGTGGAAAGAAGCCGAGACGCTCAACCCGACGCGGCTCATCCCGTCGATTGTGCGCCATGTGCACCAGAAAGACACACTCGCGCACAGCCAAAAGAGCCGTGCCGTCCTCGAGCTTGCGATCCGGTTCCTCAAGTTTGCAATCAAGCAGCGCGACTGCCGCGACCCGACGATCCACAACTACATTCTCTTTCTCCTCGCCAAGCACCCAGACGAGCGCTTGCTCATTAAGTTTATGCGCAAGACGCACAACGGGAAGCACCTCTTTGACATTGCGTTCGCGCTCCGACTCTGCACGCAGAACGAGAAGAACCGGGCGTGTATCTACATTTACTCAGCGATGGGGCTGTTCCAAGACGCGGTTGAGAAAGCGCTCCAAGTCGACGTGAAGATTGCGAAAGAGATGGCCAACATGCCTGAAGACGACGAGACACGGAAGAAACTGTGGACGCTGATTGCCAAGCACACGATCGACGCTGGCGGCGAGATCAAAGAAGCCATGGGGATCTTGAAAGAGAGCGGGCTGCTCAAGATTGAAGACATCTTGCCGTTCATCCCGGACTTTGTGCTGATCAACGACTTTAAGCGCGAGATCATTGACTCGCTCGAAGTGTACAACGACCGCATTGACCAGTTGAAAGAAGAGATGCAGGACTACACGCAGTCGGCCGAGCTGATCCGGAGCGACATGCAGAAGCTCCGCAAGCGCTGTGCGATCGTGTCGGGGAACCAACGGTGCGAGCTCACGGGGCAGAACATTCTTGGGAAAGAGTTCTACTTGTTCCCGTGCTCGCACGCGTTCCACGCGACGGCGTTGCGTCAAGAGATGCAGAAACACCTCAACAGCTTCCAGCGCCAGACTGTGAAGCAGCTGATCCAGAAGCTCACAGAGCTCTCGGTCGAGATGCCGACGACAAACAAGTTTTTCCAGCCGCTCTCGGCGTTTGCGTTCCTGAACCTCACGAGCAGCGAGAAGGAGGCGATGCATCCAGGCGGCAATGACGGCGCGACGCCTGCGCAGAGCGCGGCGGACGCGGCGAAGCAGTCGCTCGCCCAAGAGCGTGAGATGGTGCAGCAGAAACTCGACGAGATCATCGCGTCCGAGTGCATCTTTTGCGGCGAAGTGATGATCAAGTCGATCCACACGCCGTTCATTACGCCCGACGACGAGCTCTCGGAAGGCGCCGAGTGGAAGATTTGAGCGCTCGCAGGCGTGAGAGGCGGGAGAGGGGAGAGGAAGCCGGGTTGATACCTTTCCCACACTCGTTGAGTGTGTTTCGTGTCGACCGTTGCTACTCACTAAACGCTGCATACAATCGGGACAGAGGGAAGTTGTGCGTGCAACAGCGAACGTGGCCGTGATACTTTTGATACTTTTGATACTTTAGTCGGCTATGGCTACATTGCACTTTCTCTTGAATGACAGGCATCTATAAATGGCTACAACACGCAAACTCCCTCCTTGGTGGCGCGTGAAGCTTGTTATCTGCACTGCTACAATCGTCCAGAGAGTGTGGTTGCACGGACAACGATGGAGACCGCGCGACGGCACAGACGGAGTGGACTGGATTCGCTCGACTCAGAACGCAGGTCGATGCGAGAGTGCAAGTTGTATTACCAGCTTGGGGACACTCGCTGGCGTACTGATGTGCGTGTTTGGTGTGTTCTCTGCTGCCTAGAACCTCCACGTCGACGCCAAGAGGCCCGTCACAAGATGTGCGCAAGCGAATGCGTACGTTTACCATGGATTGATTGTGTCGCGATGTGCATCGTACGGACTCAATTCGCGACTCTATGCTTTGGTAGGCGACATCTACGACGAGATGGAGCAGAACTGGAAGGATGGCCGCTTTCGTCTGCCGCTCAAGTTCATCAGCTTTCACGACTCGGGTGCGACAATGGAGCATGTATTCACATCACACGGCGTTCACCTCTCATCGCATGTGATGGTCTGACGATTACCACTGGCGGTTGTGCGCTTTAGAGATCATGTTTCTGTTTGTGCGCGCGGCGATCGGGTACGCGCTCGCGTTCGTAAAGGTGAAGAACCTACAGCGGGAGCGCGTGGACCAGGCGTTCGAAGACCCAAAGCTGCTCAACGACAGTGTCTGGCGCGAACGAATAGCGCAAGCGGTTGAGATACAGGCAGACTGCGCCACTGCGATGTCGTCGACGTACGCGCGTGTGGTGCTCCACTGCAGCAACTACGAGAACCACAAAGAGGACGAGCACTTCTTCGAGTGCGTCTACTACTTTGTCTGCTCTGTTGTCAAGCTGAGCGTGCCAGCAGAGCACTGGAAAACCATGGAGGAGGAACTCGGGTTCCTCTTTCGTGGCGCACAGTTCAGCTCAAACGTGAGGACGCACACAGTGACCATCGGCGTGAAGAAGGAGGCATCAGCACTCCCAGGGAGTGCAGCTACGAAGGCAAGCGTCGCCTCTGCTTCGACGTCTGCCACTTCTTTAACCGAGAAGGAAGGCAGCCCAGCGACGTCGTCTGCAGCCAAGAAGATCCAGAGTCTCTCGGAGAGTGCAGACAAGGAGGGCGAACGAGCCGACTCACCACGATTTCTGCTTCCGACGACACACCGCGCCAAATTCTTCACAGAGTCTGTCCCGGTGAAGATGATCGTCGCTGGGATGGACGCGACCAAGAGTCGAGCAGCGCGGAACATTCAAGTCTCGCAGGCGATCCGCGAACGCATTGAGGCGCACAAGAGCGAGGCGTATCGCCAGCAGCTCGAAGCAGGTCGATCGATCGCTTCGTGGCCTGCACAGTGGAGGACAGTACAGTACAGTATGCACACTCTGACCTACTCTCGAATGTTGTACAGTGGTGACGCCGAGACGGAGCGTTCGGCTCGACGTAGCGGACCCCAACGCAGCGATCGACGCCAGAAGCAAAGGGATGATATCAGCACCAAACGCTCTCGGCGGCACTTCCCGTCGAATCAAAGGACTCGGAAGCCCTCGCATCTCGATGAAGACGACGTACACGATGCGCTCGCCGACACTGAACCACCTGCTGCCGTCCACCGAGGAACGTGTTCGTCTTGTGCTTAGGTGAGAGAGTTGAGTGGGGTGGAGCGAGAATTAGACTTGGGAGCTTCCGTTGCTAGTGTGTGTGCTGACGATGGACCTGTGTGCGTGCGAGTGGTCTTCTTCAGAGACTACGAAGACGAGCTCCAGCAACGACTTCGAGCGACGAGCTCCACGCACCACCCCCTTGGCAGGAGCAGCAGTCCACGAACCGCTTCCCAGGACACGCTGAGCTCTGTCGTGAGTTGCACACCTCCACACTCCAGCAAACGATAACCCGATCACGAATGGCTCATAACAATGTCTATTCACCCTTCCTACTTGTACTACCTACTCCACTAACTCCCTCGACTTGGAACATACGACGGGCCACCGATCAAGCGCGCGCTCCCCTTCTTCCTGAGCTCGACGACGGACCTGTCGGGATGGAAGATGTCGTCGGTTTGCGGGCACCGGCAGTGGGACCGGTGGAAGTCGGACCAGACGCCCTCACTCCGCTTGCCGACCGCGCCAACGGCCGTCGGGCCTCCAGTCGTGACACCGGCGGAGCCGCAGCTCTCGGCGTTGTCGCCGGCGACGGCCCACCGCTGGCGGCGAGGGAGCCCGCGCGGCGAAGCGGCGTGCGAGGCGTGCCCGACGCGCCTGTCGTCGTCGACGGGGACGCAGTAGACGCGCCTGTCGATGACGCGCTCGCACCAAGCGACGTCCGTGGTCGCGCGATTCGACTGCTGGACGCCGGGCTTGGCGGCACACTGGACGATGCCGCGGACGGCGATGGCAACGGCCTGCGGCTCGGGAGGGCAGGTGGCGCCTCTTTCGACGCTCGAATTGAACGCGCCGACAGTGTTGACGGAGAACTTCGCGTCGGCAGCGTCGAGAGCGACCGCCGACGCATCTCGCTGTCCAGAACCGGGTCGTTCGCCGACAGCGGTGACTGCCGCATGCTCGCACCGAGTGACTTGCGTGCTGTGAGGCGCGCCATGGACGACGGCGTCGCCGGTAAACTGGCTGTCGACGCTGTGCTCCGCGTCGACTTGACCGACTGTGTCGGGCTCACTGGTGCTGTTTTCAAGTGGCCTCCAGTCGACGGCGACAGTGGAGACAACAACGCGTTGGTCCGCTCCATCGCTTCGTGCAGCGACGCGACTTCGTCGCTCTGGGAGCACAGCTGGCGCTCGAGGTCCTTTGCACGCTCACGCGCTTCCGTGAGCTGCTCGCTCTTGTACCGGCACTCGTCTTTCCACTCTGCGAGCTTCTCGTCGCTCACTTTGAGCCGCGTCTCGAGCGACCGTGTCTCGTCTTTGAGCCGTACGAGCTCCCCCGACTCGACACTCGGCCGCACAGCCCCCATCTGCACTTGGCTCACACGTGCGCCAAAGTTCAGCGAGCACGTCGTCTCTTCAACGTCCAACTCGTCAGGGCTTAGCTGCAACAGCAGCAGCGTCTTCGACTGGCCCGACAGCATCTCACGGAGCATGTACGTAAGCTTCGAGTTGCGGTACGGCGTGTGCTTGGCTTTGTGCTGGAGCGCGTACACAACGTCGCCAAGCGCAGCAAGCGACTTGTTAATGTGCTGCGTCTCTTTCAGCCGGTCGCCTTCGACTTGACTGCGTGCAATGCGCTCGGATCCAGCGAGGTCGACGAGACAGAGCGTGCTCCGCTTCAACTCGCGCGTACTACGGTGGTGGCTCGTGAGGTGGAGGAACACGAGTGCGTGCGAGCGGCTGCTCTCGAGGTTCATGCTCGTCGCGGCAATGTTACGGTTCGCGTTCCCTTCTGTGAGCACTGCGTCGACGTGGGACCAGTGCGTGACAGGCCGCGCCGTGATGTCGTTCTCTGTCTTCACAGCCGCGCCTTTCCCTGCGCGACTCGCGTCTTCGCTGAGCAAGTCGAGGATCTGGTCGTTGTAGATCTCGACCATACTCACCGACAGTGTGTCGTCGTGGGTCATCCGTCGTCCTTCGACAGTCGCAAACACGTGCTGGAGTGCCCGTGGGATCACGCCCGCGCTCTCGCTCGCGTCGTCCGCGTACCGGTCGCCCATCATTGTGAACGTCTTGCCGGTCCCGGTCTGTCCGTACGCCATGATGCACGCGTTGTAGCCGTCTGCAAACGACACGACGAGCGGCGTTACTTGCGCAAACACGTCCTGTTGCGTCGACACGGGGCCAAAGACGTGGTCAAACGCAAACTCCTTCGCGCCGACAAGGACACTGTGGGGCTTAGGGAACAGCAGCGCAGCTGCTGCTTGCCTAGTCGGCGGTCGCACACGGCAAAAGACACGGATGCGGCCGGAGAGCTCGTAGAACTTCTCTGCGATCGCTTGACGCGCAGTCTTTTCGTCCTGGATGCTCGTCTCGAGCAGCTCTTCACGTCGCTGGACGGCGGTCGTGAGCTGCGCCAGTGTCTCGGCTGCAGCAGTGGCGAGCGCCGTCTGCTCTGCGAGCACAAGGCGGCGCAGCTGTGTTAGCTCCTCACGGGTCGCGACGACGCGTCGCTGGGCGTCGGCCGCTTGTTTCGTCAACGTCGCGACGCGGGTCGCAGCTCGCACCGTCTGCTCTTGGAGCAGCTCGTTCTGCAAGCGTACGGTCTCGTACTGGAGCGTCAGCGTCTCAAGCTCGCGCGTGTGCATCCGGAGCGTCGTGTTCTCGTCCGTGACACTGTAGGAAGCAGCCGTTCGACACCATTTATCCATTTATCCATTTATCCATTCATCCCATTGTACGCAAGCCATGGACATTGACGCACGTACCTGGTCTGGAGCGCACGTGCTGCTGCGAGCTTTGTCTGCAGCCGCTTGCGTTCAAACTCAAGCTCAAGAACGCGCGCTTGAAAGACAGCTGCCGAGTCACTAGCGTGGTCTGTCGCTCCAGTACCAATACGCTGGTGTTTCAGTGTCATCTTCTCACGCTCCTCTTCCTTTACGAGCCGCGTGATCTCGTCCACGAGTGCATGTGGCGCCATTTCGTCGTACTGTGGGATGTGCACTGCCATGCGGTCGAACTCGCGGTGCGACAAGACGAGGTTCACGTACTCGTCTGAAGCGGCGAGCTTGAGCGGCACTTGGATCACGTCGCGGCCGTAGAGCACGCGCGGGTCGCGGCTGCGCTTCTCAAAGTCCTCGAGCGCAGAGAGCGCGCGCGGCGAGAGAAAGAACGCGCCGCCGCTCGCAGTTGTCGTCATGGTTATGGGTGAGTGGTTTGGTGACAAGTCAGTCGCACTGCTCGTGCTGTTGTTGCTGCTGCTGCTGGTGGTGGCGCTCGTGCTGTCGCTCTCAGGTGTGAGCAGCGGCGGCCGCGCCAGTGTGAATTTGGGCGGTGGTGGCGCCTCGGCCGTCGTCATTGAGCCGATCGGGCGGTCGATGGGTGTTGAGCGAGAGAGAGAGTGAGCGTGACGCAGGCAGCTTCTTCGCGATGAAATGACTTGGAATTTGTAGGCAGATTTTGGAGTTTGTGACTGGATGGATGAAACGCCACGAAAGCGACAAATTGTTTGTACTAGGCGAAGAAATCAAGGGAACCGTACCTCACTCTCGCCGTCACCGCCAGCGGACACCCGAAGCACCACACAACCTCACAGTGGCTTCCTGCGCCACCCAGTCAATACCAAACAACACCAAGAAGCACCTTGGTGCCGCCACTTTTCATGAGATGCGTTGCATTGTCCTGTTACTTGGTAAACCTAGTCCTGACCAGCGCGAACAGCTCCGCAACAGCAACTCCCAAGCAGCTCCCCACAAAAAGGAGGCCACAAAGAGAGTCACGCACGCAGAGCTACAGCGCGGCCAGACCAAGGCCGCTTCCGAGCCCACGCGGGGAGCGAACCCGTGGGGCGGTGGAAACTGTCGCGAGAGGCGCGAGTGAGCGGCTGCGAGTGGCCGGCTGGCTTACGCCTTCACCGAGCTCTTGCGGCTCGAGCGGCGCTTCGCGACCTCGCTGGCACGACGCTCCTTCTGCTCCTTAACGCGCTGCAGTGCCATAAGGCGAATAAGGAGCAGGGACGAGACCATAACCACCATATCGAACCCGTAAGTCGCTTTCGTCGCCCCAAGCCCGTTCCAATACCAAAGTATCAAAGTGCCAATACCAACAAACAACGAGCACGAACCTGAGCGTGGAGGCGGTTGTACTCGGCGGCTTCGCGCTTGACCTTCTCGCGCTGGTTGAGCTTCTTGAGCTCAATCTCACGCTTGTGGTGGAGCGTGCGCGGGGTCACGAGGCGCTGGATCTTGGGCGCCTTGTCGTTCTTCTTGCCAGTCTTCGACTCAAACTTGCGGCGCACCACGTACTTACGCACGTCGTCCTCCTTCGTGAGGTTGAAGAGCTTGCGGATGTTCGACGCGCGCTTCGGGCCGAGACGACGCGGGATCTGCACGTCCGTGAGGCCCGGGACTTCGCTCTCGCCCGTCTTCACGACCACGAGGTTGAGCACCGAGAGGTCCGGGCCAACGATGCAGCCGCGCACGGACTTGCGCTTGCGCTCGCCTTTGCGACGCGGGCGGTAGCAGTTCTTGCCCTTCGAGAGCAACAGACGCGCACGGCCGTTCGAGAGCACGCCCTGCTTCATCGGGAAGCCCTGCTTGTCGTTACCGCCCGAGATGCGGAACACAAAGCCCTTGAACTCGTCGCCGAGCACGTCGCCTTCGACCTCCTGCGAGATGCGCTTCTCGTAGAACGCGCGGAGCTTCAGCTCGTCATCAATGTCGAGGACCTTCTGCGCCGCAGTGGCCGGGTTCGCAATGTTGAGCTTCATGGTTGATTAGGCTGGAGAGGCAGACAAGAAGAGAAGGCGTGAGTGCGCGAGGTCGGTGGCATACGTCGGGTGGTGGCGACTGTGAGGATGGCGGCGGGAGCTTATGGACACACGCGTGCGTGACCATAACGCAACCACCGCCAGGTCCACATCCACCACCACACACATTGATCCAAACAAGGCGACAAGCTCGACTTCGTACCTCAGGAGACAACAAGGACAATGATCCGCGCGCCTCGCATGGCCGAAAACCCCACACGCGCTGTGGTGGCCACTCAATCTCGGACGCGATTTCCACCAATCAACGCGCGCGCGATGTAGCGCACAATTCAAAATTGAATTGGATGGGTTTTATCAATTTGAAACAGCGAAAAAGAGACCACCACAAAATCGCAGGACACACGTAAATCAACAGAATGGGCAACCAGAACAGCGTGGCGAAGGAGACGCCAGCGGCGGCGGCGATGAGCAGCGGATGCCCTGTGCCGCACGACCAGCGAGCAGCAGCGGTGGCTACAAAGGCGCCAGCAGCTGCTGCACCAGACGGCTGCCCTGTCATGCACGACAGCGCCAAAACCAAGACGAGCGCCGCCAGCGACGGCTGCCCAGTCAAGCACGGCCCGACTAGCGGTGCCGCTGGCAGCGAGAAAGAGATCTACAACGTGTACGGACAGCGGATTGACCCAACGAACATGATGCCGTTCAATCCGAACCAGGAGCCGAGCGACGAGCAGCGGTACCCGCTACCGCAAGAGCGCGTACAGTCGACAATCCCGAAAGGCGGCACTGAGGGCACGTGGCTGTACCCGTCCGAGCAAATGTTCTTTAACGCGCTCAAGCGAAAGGGCAAAGGCGACGACGTACACGAAGCCGACGTGCCAACCATCGTCGCGATCCACAACAACATGAACGAGCGCGCGTGGGCGCAAGTCGAGCACTACGAGCGCGTGTGCCACCCCGAGTCGGACCCAAAGCTGCTCAAGTTCTGTGGCCGCCCAGACGACCTCACGCCGCTTGCGTACGCAAAGCACCTCCTTGGGCTCGGCAAGCCATTCGACCGCCACGATTGGACGATCCAGCGCAGCGACGACACGCGTGTACGGTACGTCATTGACTACTACTTTGACGACAACAAGACAGCTGAGGACAAGGTGCCGGAGCTCCACTCGGCTGCAAGCGTCCAGTCGATCTCCATGTACGCACGGCCGGCGGTCGACTCGCTCAGCGACCTGGTCGACCGTGTGCGCTTCCCACTGCTGTCGCTGTTCCTGGCAGCGCCAGACCTCACGGTCCGGAGCACACTGGTCGAGCCGCCAGTGTCCGAGCCAACGACGACGACGACAGCCGAGCCGCCGCTCACTGTACAGGAAGTGGAGCAGACGTTTGGGAAGATTAAAGACGCGTGCCACGCTTGTCTCGTCGACGTAAAGACGTGCGATAGTGAGCGTGCGTGCGCTCAGGCTGCGACAATGCTACAGCTGTGCATGGGACAGATCATTGTCCCGACGCACGCGAAGGCGTTCAAGCGGACGCTCGAAGAAGGCGACGAAGCGAGCATCGAGGCGGCGTTCGCAGCCATGAACGACGGCATTGAGCAGTTCCAGGAGCGCAGCGCCGACGCGATGCGCGCGCAAGCGGCCCGCGAAGCCGCCGAGGCGACAGAGTAGACGACGAACGCTGGCGTGGATACTATGAGAATGAGAGAGAGAATGAGAAGACGAACGTACTATGCGGTCTCTTCTTCTTCGTCGTCTTCGTCTTGGAAGACGAGGACGCGACCGCTTCTGTCGACAAACTGGTGCCGGAGGTGTCCAGCACGCTGTTCGTTCACTTGGAGCCGAGCAAAGAGCGTCTCCGCTAGAGAATGGAGTCACTCGTCAGTCAGTGGCGAGGAGCCTGCAGAAGAGTGAGAGAGAGACGCGAGCGAGTGGCAGGGGACGCACGCGACTCGGACCACGTGCTGCTCAGGACGCCGCGGCCTCGCTTCAGTAGCGTCTCAGCGTCCTTCCGCTCGGTCTCACGCGCTCGCGTGCGCTCAATGATGTCGTGGTTGAGTAGGAGGCGGTGGAGATTCACGTGGTCGTTCTCGTTAGCGTACGCGATTGCGCTCTTGCCATGACGGTCCTGCGCGTAGGCGTCTGCGTCGTGGGCCAGCAGCAGCTTCGCGCACTCCTCGAGCCCAAACCTGCCGCACATCTGGAGCGCGGTCTCGCCAAAGGCGTTCTGCACAGCTCGAATGGCTCTATGAACGCACCGACCGACCGCGTACAGTAGGGGGAGAGAGTCATAGGTCGCCCGTACCTGAGCGTTCGGGTCTGCGCCGTGTGCGAGGAGAGCAGTCAGGATGGCGAGTGTGCTCTGTGCTCGCATCCCCACCTCGGCGACCACTTTCAAGCTCGTCCTGGTCGCAGTCGTGTGCGCCGACGGCAGGAGCCACGCGCGCCACACGAAGTGCAGCGCTGTGTCGCCATTCGCAGTCACGAGATGCGTCACTGCTCCGTGCTCGAATAGCGCTGCCACCATGTCGACGCACTGGCACTTGCACGCTGCCATGAGCGGAGTGACGCCGAGCTCTCGATCCAGTACGACGCGCTGAACCACCGCCAGACTCGTGGCACTGCTGACGGGCGACACCAGCACGATGCGGACAGGAACGTTCACGTCCAGGAACGAGTGCGCTCGGAGCCACGCGACGACCTCTCTAGACGGAAGCAAAGCGCAGAATGGGCGAGGCAGTCAGTGTTCCGCCGTTCGGTTCTGTCTACTTGCGTAAGAAAGCACGTGGTCGATTGCCCCACTCACCGCTTGTGCGACGAGTGGAACAGTGTCCAGAACTGCCGCCGTCCTTCTTCGTGCTGAACCTCGGCGAGTCGCAGCTGTCGCGCTTGGCGCGCTTTCGCCACCTCAAGCTCCTCGGTTCGCAGCACATCCGACACCTTGTCGAAGTAATAGTCCAGCTTCCGATATGCGGCACTGAAGTGCGTGCCGAGACTGAGGCTCCTCCGCATCGACGACTGAAGCGGGGTAGTAGCCCGAGTCGGGGTTTCGTGCCCACGTCCAGCCGCCGAGAGCGAGTTGTTCGCGAAGAGCAGCTGCTTCTTCGCAGCGATGCAGAGTGCGCGTTCGTTTTCGAGCTTGAGCTGCGAGCCAGCGATTGGGTACCGGTCGCGCATGAACCGTGTGTGGTACTTCCCGCGCGTGTTCAGCGGCGTCAGGTCGCGCAGCGTCTGCTGCTCTGCGACGGTGCGTAGCACGTCGATACTTAGCTCCTCGATGCGCGCGTACATGCCTGGCAGGCGTGTGTCGGCTGTACGTGCTAAGGCGCCGCCTCCTGACGCTGCTATGGTATCTGTGCGCCGGTCGACTGTCTTCATCTTGGTGGAGGATAGGAAGACGTGGGTTGCGAGCAAACTCGGTTGCGACGCCGCCTCGCGCTCCTGCTGCAGCGCAAGCCGCGTATCGTCCAGGCGTTTGCGGATCGCACTCTCATCTTGTTCTCGCTCGGACACTCGACGCCCCTGACGATGTTGATTCAAGCGAGCAAGGTTCCACGCAATTGTCTCAGCTCTCTTTCAGCTCCAGTACCAGTAGAGGAGGCGAGGTGATCGCACCGTCTCGAGCCGCTGCTTCTGGAGCAGCACCTCTTGATGGCGGCGCAGATACTCTCGGCGCTGCAGTTCAATCACGTCTTTGCTCTTGTCGTGGTCGTCGGTATCATCCGCCGACGGCGTTCGAGCCGCACTGATGCGTGTCATCATTCTGGTTCAGTACGCGAAACGACACGAGCGGTGCGAATAGAGCGCCCATGAACGTGTACTGTACTGTCTCGTTCAAGTACCTGAACTTTGACTAAAACGATACTTTACCGAAACAACTCAGTACAGTGACACTCGTCAGTCCAGACTCAGTCGAATGAATCAATCAAGCGCTTTCTGGTCGCAACAGCCAGGAAGAAGGAGGAGGTGGTCGTGACTGGCTTCGGCGTGCGACGGCATCGCTCTCGCAAGCGAGTCTACTCCCACTCATCACTAGTGTGATTCCCCTCCCTCGTATTCACGCACTCGGCCGTTCAATGGAGCGGAGACGGCGGACGAGTCGTCCCCAGCGCCGCCACCGCGTGCCCAGCGAGAACCTGCGAAGCCCCGTGCGGCTTGCGCAGCTGCTCGCGCGCGCGTGTGCGGTGCCAGCGCGTGCGACTGGCGAAAGACGCGACGAGCCTGACGATCCACTGGATCGTAGCACGGCTGCAGAAGAGACAGACGCAGCACCAGAGCCGCTGTTGGCGGGCGACGACGACGACGACGCTGAGCGCCTGGAGGAAGAGAACGACGACGACGAAGACGACGTTGCAGACGAGAACGCAGCAGACGACAGCGACGCCAGAGGCGACGACGACGGCCGAGACGCTGGGCTGGATGGAGACGCAGACACTGGCAGCAACAGTGGACACTTCGACAGCGCGTGGGACGACGGGACGTTGGACGACACCGTCGAGGCGCTGACAGCAGCGCTCGACCTCGCAGCGCAGGTTGTGGACGTGCTCAAGCGCCAGTTGCTCGCAAAGACAGTTGGTGACAGCGCCGCAGAGGAGGAGGACGAGCGCGCGAGCGCTGGCCGCAGCTCGTCGGCCGCGACAGTGGACACGCAGCTGCACAAGCCAGCAGCACCAGCCGCTACGTTCACGAGCAGCTACTCACCAGGGGAACCGGGCGTGCCACGCGTGCGCGCACGGGCAGTCAGCAACTCGCACTGCAAGCATTGCAACAAGTCCTTCAACGCGTTCCATCGCAGCCGCCACTGTGCGTCCACTGGGTGTCTCGGTCTGTCGTCACGAACTGGACACGTACGTGACCCTCACTTACGCTGTGTATGTGACGCGCTCTCTCTCTGACTGCAGGCACGTCGTGCGGCTACTCGTTCTGCGTCAAGTGCGTGTCGCGTCGTCAGGTGCTGCCGTCGGCCTTTGGGTTCAAAGACGAGGCTGTGCGCGTGTGTGAACTCTGCTACGTGTGGTTCCAGAAGGCACTAGAGTGCGTGTTTGAGACGCTCGAGGCAGGGAACGGGGCAGCGTCGTTGAAGGGTCACGAGCCAACGATAACGACAACGACAACGACACTGTCGAGAGTGTCACGACGAAGCAGCATTGGCGCCAGTGGTGAGCGCGTGTCGTCGTCGGCGGTCAGTCCAGCGTCGCCGGACGTTGCGTCTGGGACGAACGACGAAGGGGAGACGAGCGAAGAGGCCGCGCCGTCAAAGCTGCGGCGCCGCCAGAGTCGGCACTCGATCACAGCGCCCGCCACCCAGAAGAGCGTGTCGAAAGCGTGGTACAGCGGCCACTTGCGTGCGATGCACGTTAGCGACCGGTTGCCGCGGAAGAAGACGCGGTCCGACACGGACCTCGCTGGCGACGCGGCCGAGAGCGAGCTCGAGCCAAAGCCCGCAGCGTCGGGACTGCGGACGCTCGAGAGTAGCGGAGCCGTGGGCATTCCAAAGGAGCAGCTGAAAGGAGAGAGGATCCACTCGACCGCTGACGGCGATGACGCGAACCGAGGTGGTGAAGGCGACGACGCGGTCGAGATCGTCGTGGAAGCGAGCGCTGAGCTGGCACCGGTCGCGGACGCAGCCGCCGACACAACGTCGCCGACTCGCTACGACAACGACAGTGACAATGCGCTCGAGCGACGCCGTCGGATGCGCGCCTCGAAGCGGTCCAAGTTCTCTCGCTCTGCTAGTTTCGACTTTACGAACCTCAAGTCTGCAGTGGTGTCGCCGAACTCAGCAGCAGCGCTGTCGATCGCGACAAACGACAGCAGCGGGCGGGAGAGAGGAGAGCGCCCCAGCGACACGTCGTCGTCTCTGTCGGGTCGAGAGTCGGCGGAGCGGACAACGCGGCCGCCACGACAAAAGTGCTTTGACGACAGCGACATTGTCGACTCGCGCGCCAAGACCGACAGCTCGACGACCCACCACCTCCCCGCGACAGTGCTGCGCTTCGCAGTCTACAAGATCGAGGCGGGCGAGAGCCAGAGTTTGCGGCGCACGCTCGGCTTTGGGAAAGCGAACCCCGTGCTGGACCGCTACAGCCTCGAGCTTGACTGCAGCCAGGGCATTGTGCGCGTCAAGTCCGTGTTCATGCACCGTTTCTGGTCGTTCCACTGCGACGCTGTGCGGAGCTTGAGCGTCGGGTCAGCGAGTGGCACTGCGAAGCTCGTCGTGCACAACGGCGTTGAAGGCAACTTGACGCACGAGCTCCAGTTTGCGAACGACGACGAGCGGGACGAGTTCAAGCGCGCTGTCGAGACCTGTCGCTCGTCCAGCCTCCAAGCCATGCGCCGGGCGCCGGTGAGTGGCGCACTGCCGTCGTCGCCGCCGCTGGCCCCGTCGGTGGCACTGGGCTCGCCAGTCCCAGACGACCCCACTGCCGTGTTCGAAGCCCTCGCTCCCAGCGAGTCGTCGCAGCAGGAGAACGGCACGACTGCTCTCTCTGCTGGACGCCAGGGTTCTGGGCCCTCGTTGCTCGCAGGCGAGGCCGTCGTGAGCGGCACCGAGTTCCCAGCGACGCTCCTCGTTGGTCCAGGTGGCGACAACAACGAAGTCTCGCAAGCGTGGGGTCGCATCCGCGGCCTCGTCGTCGTGACAAACTTCCGTGTCGCGTTTGTCCCGTCCGACGAGTGGACGATCCCACTCCGCAACGCTCTCCAAGGCTCAGTCGCATACATTCCGCTCTTTGCGATCACGACCGTGCAAGTGCTGTACCCGGGCGGGCGACGGTCGAAAGCGTCGCGTGCGTACTCGACAGGGTTGCCTGCGATCGTCGTCTTGAACTGCAAAGACGTGCGCGTCATGCGCGTCCAGGTCGAGGGTCTCCCGCACGTGTCGGACGAGCGCTCGCAGCTCCTCGTCCACACGATTAGCCGACTCGCAGACGACGCGCAACGGATCAAAGCGGTCGAGCGGGGGTCGCCGGAAGCCATGTCGCTCGCAGCGAACGGGGCGCCACCGCTCCACTTGTCACTAGGCGCAACAACGTCGTCGGCCGCGTCGACGAGCGAGAGTACGGTCGAGACGAATGGTAGGACGGTCCGGAGTGAAGAGGAGACTACAGTGTCCACTGCTGCTCCGTCTGCGCGCAAGTTCATTGGACCGTCGCCGGCGCCGTCGCCAGTGCTCCGGCCGAGCTCGCCACTGCAGTCCATGCCGCTCGAGCTCAGTAGCGTGTTTGCGTTCGCGTACAGCATCGAGTGTCCGACGCCGGACGTGGACGGCTGGAACCTGTTTGCCGACGAGCGCGAGTTCCGTCGCCAGATCAACGGGGACCCGAGCGCGCAGCCGTTCTTCAAGGTGCGAGGGGACTGCTGTCGTCGTCGTCGTCTTGGTCTGTTTAACCTAACCTAACACTGTTGTTCTGGCTGTGCTTGTGTCGACTGTAGTTCTACCAGAACGCACGAGGCAACATTTGCAAGACGTACCCGTCGAAGCTCCTACTGCCAGCGTCGATGACGTCTGCGACGCTGACGAAAGTGACTGACTTCCGCTCGAAGAACCGACTGCCCGTGATCACGTACTACCACCGGCGCAACCGGTGCGTCCTGACCCGCTCGAGCCAGCCGCTGCTGGGCAACCTCCTCTCTGGAAGCTCGAGCTTGTCGGATCAGCTGCTCGTCGGTGTCTACCGTCGTCTCCCTGACATTATCCGGAACCAGTCGCTCGCGTCTGCGTCGTCTCGTCCGATCTACATCTTTGACGCACGGAAGCTCAAAGCGTCGACTGGGAATCGGCTCATGGGCAAAGGAGGCGTCGAGACGCCGCAGGACTACCCAGGTGCTGTCGTCCACCACTTGAACATTGCCAACATGTACCGGATGCAGTCGTCGTTCCAGTCGTTAGTGAAGCTCCTGCTGCCGGGTGCTGTCGACGACAGCGACAAGACGTGGATGATGCGGGTCGAGTCCACACGGTGGCTTAACCACCTCCACTACGTGCTGGAAGGCGCCATGAAGATCGCGCGCGTGCTCGAGCTCGAAGGCTCGTCCGTGCTCGTGCACTGTAGCGACGGCTGGGACCGCACCGCACAGCTCACGGCGCTCGCGCAGCTGATGATCGACCCGTTCTTTCGCACGATTCGGGGCTTTGCTGTGCTCGTTGAGAAGGACTGGTGTGCGTTTGGGCACAAGTTTGCAGAGCGCCTTGGCGCCGACCGGAGCAAAGACCCACAGCGCAACAAGAGCTCGCCAGTCATGCTCCAGTTCCTCGACGCTGTGTGGCAGATCCAACGCCAGTTCCCGTCGGCGTTCGAGTTCAACGAGCGCTTCTTGCTGCACGTTGCGAACTCGCTCACGTCGGGTCTCTACGGCACGTTTCTGTACGACTCGCGGCTCCAGCGCGACGTGAACGACGTGCGCGCGACCACAGTCTCAGTCTGGACGCCGGTACTGCAGCACCCACGCGTGTTTGCAAACACAGAGTTTGTGCCGCGTGACAGGCCGATCTGGCCGTGGACAGGCATCCAGATCATGCGCGTGTGGGAAGGCTACTTCCTCCAGTGGCACCCCAAGTACTCGAACTGCCACTGGATCTCGACCACGAGTACCAGCAGCACCACGACAACCACCACTAGCACTAGCAGCAGTGGTGGCTCCGAGCACGCACCGGCGTCCTCCTCTTTGCCGCCGCCGCTCGTTGTCACGACAAGCGACTTGCGGGACGGAGCGTTCGATGCTGTTAGTGGGAACGTCGTTGCTGGACCAGTGCTCACGAACCTGCCGTCGCCAGTCGACGACACGCTGCCGCGCAGCAACCCGTCGAGCGTCCGCAGCATTGGGCGATCGTCGTCGTCGTCGTCGTCGCGGTCGCAGCCAGCGCCAAAGCTCCCACTGCGAAACGTGTTTATCTACCGGAGCTAGAAGCTAGACAGCACTGAAGCGCGCTCGCCGTATGATTCATGGCAGTGAGACGCGTTGCCTCGCAAGCATAGGCAATGTCTATTCGCCTTAGAGATGCAGGCGAGTGATTGGCGCAGAAGTGGGTAGGAGCGTAACCGTCACGCATGCATCACTGCGCCGCGAGCTCGTCCATCACGTCCTCGTCGTCAGGATGGAACGATGGCGACGACTTGAGTGTCGCTGGGGTCGCTGGTCTCGAACACGTCAGCGCTGTCGACGCCGAGCTGATGCCGACAGCGGGAACCTGCGTATTGCTGTCGCTGTCGCTGCGCTCGTCGGGACACGTGTCGATCACGATCGTGCCTGGGCCGCTGGTTCCGCACTGCCTCGATCCAAAGACCTTGGCGACCACGCCCGAGACATTACGCTGTGCGCCAAGGTTGCTCACCTCCTGGCCGACGTAGTACTTGGACACCTCGCTGCTCTGGAGCTCAACGAACCGCTCCTGTGGCGTACTAGCCTGCAGGCGGAACGCCGGGTCGAGTCCAAGTCTCGCTAACACCTCGACCGCAGCGTCGACACTCTCTGTGACGAACGACGGCGGTGTCTCTCGGAAGAAGATGTACTCCTTCGTTGGCGTCGAGCCGGGCTCGCCGAGCCACACGCGCTTCGAGTGCTTCTGTGCGACACGCTTTCGTTTGGCGTAGTCCGATATGTCCGAGTCGTCACTCGGCTCTGCGCGATCTCTCGCGTTTATCGATGCGGCCGACGAGTTCGCAAGTAAAGTGCTGCTGGTGTTCTCGACTGGGACAGACGAGCGGAGCTCCTCTTCGTCGAACCCGAGCGCTTTCAGCTCGCCGGTCCGAGCCTTCGGGGTCGATCCAGGCTCGCCAAGAATCGATGTCGCCACTGGTGACGACGGCGTCTGCATCTGCGGCTTTGGCGTCGAGCCGGGATGGTTCAAGCGGTTGAAATCGCCTTCCGTCGCGTCACTGGTGTCGAGACTATCGGGCTCTTCCGCCGCCGTGATGACGTTGAGCGTCGGCTTCTTCTTACGGATCGAAGAGGAACCTTTCTTGTTGCCTTCAGAGCCTCCTGTGGTTGCACTTGTTGTTGTCTAGAGTGTGCGAAACAGAGCCCATAACGGCAGCTCAGTCATATGCGTGTAAACGAGGCGCTCAAGCATTGCGAGAAGAGAACCCATACCTCAGGCTGCCGACTGCCACTCGAGCGTCGTGACGACGACGATGATGACTGAGAAGCAGCCTCCCGGCGCTCGCAACTTCGCTTGTGAGTCGCTTCGTTCCAGACGACAAGAAGCTGTTCAAGCAGAGGATCCGTGCTGACTGCGTCCTGCTGTCGAGCAAGATACTGGAACATCTTCTTCGCGCTCTTCTTGTCCAGTACTTTCACACGGTGCTGTGCTCCAGGTGTGGCGGGATGTCGCAAAGCGAACCACGTGAGTCAGCAACAGCAGAGCAGCGCCTACAAGTGTATGGAAAGTTCTACACACTGCATTCGTACCTGTTCTTGCTCAAAGAGATTCGCCAACGCAGGGTCCGCGCTGTGGAGGCTCAGGAACTCGCGCACGATGTAGAACATGAAGGCTTCTTTGTCGAGCTCTTCGTCCATGTTCAGCAACACCCGGTTCTGCTTCTGGGTGGGCGAAGCGGAAGTGGAGAGCGAGGCAGAAGCAGCCGAGTGCTGCGGGACTTTGCTTCGCAGTCGCGTGTGGATAATGTCGGGGATGCCGCTATCGTCCAGAGCGGTGCCGCTGAAGCTGGAGGTAATGGTTGACATCGGGAGCTACTGTAGAGCTACCTGGCGTCAGTCGCAAGGCTACTGTCCTTATGGCGCTGCGCTTCCAAGGTGACAATGAACAGCGGGACGACATCATTGACGCATGCATGGTGGTCGGATCAGACAAGATTGAGCTGTGAAGGCCGAGCACTAAATGTAGCCATAAGTGGACGCACCTTAAATTCTAGCTTATATCACGCTAGGATTCAGCCTGTTCATGGCTATACTCACTTTCTATGAACCTCTTTCAACGAAAGTATAATGACCGGTATAGGTCCAGTATACTGTATACTTTACTGCAAAGATTCGACACGCTCCTCAATTGCAGCATGTCGAATCTGTTTGTCCCGTTTGACGCGACAACGGTCGGTCACTTGATTTTGGTATGCCTCGTGCACAAACCTTGTTGATGAGCGTGTTGAGCGTCGCGAGGTTCCGGTCCTCGCCCGCCGCATGTACAGGCGCCGGAGGGACCACGAGCAAGAGCAGCAGCAGTGCCGAGCGCACCCGTGCGATTGTCGACGCTTTTATCGCGAAGCGGAGCGAGCGCTTCAGCACAACCCACCAATGCTTCAATGCTTCAACTGGAGGGTTGTTGCTGTGCCCATGTACTGCGGCTGCTGTGCCCATGTGACGGTTTGTTTTGAACAGACTGACGGTTCGAAATTCGGACACTTTGTGAAATAATGGTTTGGCCTGAACAAGACCCGGTCTTCTATTTATTTGACCCCTCCGCCGGCGGTGCCAGACGAGCAGTCAACTACACCAAGTTCACCAGAAAGCAGACAGACCAACGACAGGTAGCTCTATTCATCTACTAAAAACACCTCATCTAACGCGTCGTCGATCTCGTCAAGATTGAACTTGTCGAACTCGAGTGCTGGCGTCGACGAGAGCTACTGGTTTTGAAACAAGTCGCCTAGACGTCATGCTTTGCGATAAACCAGTCGTTGCTGGCGTCTGCGAAGCCCGCCGCTTGGATCGAGTTGTGCACCGTGTCGGATCTCGTCTCTCTCCATGCAAATCTCACCAATTCGCAAACTCTCTCGACGTCTGGCATATGTGGGTTGCCGTTCCGCGTGTACCGCACTTGATCGCTCTCCTTCCACCTCGTGATACACTTGTACAGCTCGTCCTTAAACTCTTTGTATACGGAGATATCTCCAGCTTGGAGATACGGCGTCAAGCCGCCAGGAATGACGCGCATGCTCACGCCTTGTGCTGCACACTTTGCTTTCATGTCCTTTGATACGTGAGCGCGCATAAAGCCCCACACAAGATGCATGTTCGTACCGCTATCAACGAGTGGGAATGCGTGATCAATCCACTTCGAGAGGAGCTTGCTGCCACCCATGCTCGGTGCTAGTGCGTGACGAGCACGCCACGAATTCGCTCAAACGTCGCTCGCTCTTTCCCCTTCCACACGAGAAGCGAAGTGAGCTTTCTTGCGCTTGCCAATACTGCGAGAACGACGGTAATGCGCATCGAGGCGAAGCCGGCGGAGCGAACAACCACGTGCCGCGCTCCAGTCGTGTCGATTGTGTGCGGGCGAGCGTCTTCGAAATAAACGGCTGTCTCATCCATCAGGACAGTGCGGTCGTAGTCCATGCGCGGTTTGGCTTGACCGAGAAACTGCATGAGCGCGACTGCTGGAGCGATGATAACATCGTTGGTGAGTCTTGTGAGGTTGGTTCGCCGCCGCAGGGACAAGCCGAAGTGTTTTATAAAGTTGGAGACCCAATGCTGAGAGGCAGCAAAAGCCTCTGGGTAGCCGTTGTCTTCATCTGACGACGCTGACTCGGAGGCGTACATTGTGCGCGCCATACTCGATATCCGTGCTCGTCACTTTATCTTTGTGCAGCCTTTGCGCATGATCTCATCGAACGGCTTCTCTTCCATCAAGTCTGAAAGCAGCTCGCGACCGCCGCCTGGAAGCCGTCGGCTGCGGGGATCTGCAGTCATGACCTTTTCGCGCTCTCACCACCACTTACGGACACTGTCACCGCCCAGGTTCCACCCCTGCGTTCGAAAGTGATTCACAGCACGCATTGGTACGCCGCCGCCTTCCTTCTCGATCCATTGGATCACCTCCTGCTTCCTCAACAGATCAACAGCGAAGCGCTTCACTATGGCTCGAGTTTTTGAGAGTGAGTGAGTGGTCTGACATTGCGAAGATGGAGGGCTCAATACGGACAGGGGTCTTATTCCGGAATTTACGTTACTTTTGAGTGTCCGAATTTCAACGGTTCGTTTTCGAAACGAACCGTTCGGCGACAACAACTTTTAAATCCTTTTAGGGGTTATAAACATTTTAAAATGGATTCCTGATCCATGTGAGGACCGCGCTGTCTCACAGTACCACAGTATGTGGTACTGTACACCGAGCTTGCTGAGCTTGACGCGAGTGAGCGCGTGTTTGAACTGGCGTGCGTGCCTGTGGCAGCGTAGCGTGACGCCAGCATTTCGTTCTCGCCCCCGCCGCAGCGGCGGACCAAATGCACAACAACCGTGCGCTTCGACGAGGTGTGTGTCCGCTGGGTTGTTGTGCAGGACGAGGTCCAGGGGGGCTTGCATGATCGGTGCTGGCTGGAGCTGCAGCGACGAATTGCTGCATCAAGACATCACAACGACGCAGAAAATCCGCCGGTGAGCGCAGTCACTGTGATTGTGTGGTGGTGTGATCCCGCCCTGCCGCCCCGATGCTGCTCGCTCACCACCCGTCTTGGCTTTGGCTCTGAATGTGGGCAACTCACGTGCACACAACGATACGGTGGCACTATGCGCGCATATCCTATACGTCCACGACGAAAAGATCCCCATCAAATACCTCGCAACGAGAATGAGCCCGAAGCTCGCGGTCGACGCGGCGCTCAGCAGCTACTGGCAGCAAGCGGTCGCCGCACGCCGTGGCTTCGAGCTCGGGCTGCTGCTCGGCGTCTCCTCTGGTGGTGCTGCACCCGCCCATGCGCTGCTCACTGGCGTGCGCGTGCCGTCCGAGTCGGGTGCGTTCCTATCGTCACTCTCGTCGATGGCCACCCCATTTTATACTAATGCGCATATATTTCAGAGGAGGACGAGTCGCGCGGCTTTGAGGACGTGTCTGCCGATTGGACGCAGGAGTTCGCCAAGCAGGTGCCATGCTGTGAGCAACTGCCTAGAAGGGGAGAGGCGTCACTCGTCTGATCATTACGTGTGCGTGCTGGCAGGTGGACCGCTTGCTCCCTGGTGGCGTGAGCGTCGTGGGCGTGTACGTGGTCTCAGCGGCACCAGCGCGTCCGACGCTCGACCACGCGACGCTCTATCTGCGCGCAGTGACCGACGCTCTCAAGGTGCCAGAGCCGTTCGCTGCGCTCATAGGTCCAACCAACAGCGAGACGCCGCAGTATGTCGTGCACGTGTGCGCGACCTCGGGCCAGCTGAGCGCACGGAGTGTATCGCACGTGCTCGACGCGAACAGGACGAGTGCAGTGGCGGTCGAGGTCCGCATCGACACGACAAGTGTGGCGCTGACCAAGGTCACGGCCGCGGTAGCGGTCGACGAGCCCGTGGCGTTCGCGAGCCGCGAAGTCGTCGATGGAGGCGACGGGAGAAGCGTCGTGGAGCGGGTCGTGGCGGTGCTGGAGCCGCAGCTCGTGCCGCTCGCTGCGCGCGTGTTCGCAGCAACCGCCGTGTCCCATCGTCGTCCCAAGGGCGAGGACGTCGTCGTGCAGTTTCTCACGCAGGTCCACGAGCAGCACCAGACAACGGCAGCGCCTAAGGCTAAGGTAAGCCCTGAGTGTCGCTTCGCTTTTGTCTGGACTTGCAAGCACAAAAGGGTGTGGTAACTCCACTGGAGCTCCTCTCGCAGACCGAGCTGCTGCGCGGAAGCTTCCGTGGCGCGATCAGCTGCGTCGCGTACTTTACGAGCATCGAGGATGTACGTACCGTACTTAACGGTGGCGCATCCTCTTTTTCCGCATCATCCTCGTCATCACGAGAAAGATGGTGAACCCATCCAGAAATGATGTATTGGTGGTCGCTTTTGCTTCGTAGACAAGCACCGCAGTGGCGTCCGCACTGAAGCGCGACTTCCTCAAGTCACTCTTGCTGCGCGTCGAGCTCGTTGCTGAGCGGTGGGCCGCCATGGACGCCGACACCGACGCGCTGGCCCCGCTCTCGGCTGTGAATGGCGCGGTCGGCACGCTCCCGTTCCCTCGCCGTGCGAACCTCCCGTGGTCCAGCTCGCTCGGCGCGTGCAGCCACTTTCCAGCGCTACTGCACGTCTTCTCGGACGAGCACGAGCTTGCGGCGCAGAGCGCTCTCGAGATCCTCGGCTCTAGCGTCGACGCTGCGGTGGTCGCCAATGAGCTGACGTTTCTCGAAGCTGAGCCCGTGGCTTCACCACCACCACATCAGCGAACGAGTGAGAGCAACGCAACGACAGCCGCGTCTCTTACGATGGCAGCGACGCCTGGAAGCGCCAGCAGCGGTGGTGTGTTGTTCCTTGCGCTTGCGGTGCTGTGTGTGCTCGTGGCGATCGTCGTGCAGCAGGTGCTGCTATAGTCACAGTCGCGAGGGAGTGGGTGGATTGGACGGATAATCTTTGGCATTCATTCATCATACTACGGTACTGCTACACGATGTGGTCTTATACTTTACGTCAGCGCTGTGGTGCATACAGCTTGGGTCTTCCTTGACTTGCTATTCGATACAGAATCACTATGGTACTATCGGGGGTTGGCAGTTGCAGCTAGTATAGTGCGCTGAACGCCCACTCGACATTGCTCGCGTCGAGGATGCGCGAGTCGAGTCCGAACTCGGAGAACGTGTGTGCGACTCGCAGCGATCGGTCGCTCTCAGGCTCGCAGCTGTTGCTCTCGTCCTCGACGACCGGCTCCGGTGCTTGCGGGCGCTGCTGGTCACTGACGACAGCATCCACTGCTGGCTTTGCCGCAACTTCTTGTTGATGTTGCTGGTGATGCTGCTCCACTGCGACTTTCATGGCGCGGATCGTGCGGTTCACCTTGTCGAGGTACGCGGCGTTCGACTTGCAGTCGACCGAGCAGTAGCCTGGGTGGCGGCTCAGTGTCTTGAGGTAAATGAGTGTGCAGTTGCGGCACTTTTCGCGCTTCTTGTCCCAGTGTGCAATGCGCGACGGTGACGTGCAGGTCGGGCGGGTGTTGAGCGTGGTAACAGCAGTCGGTGACTGCAGCGGCGCCGCACGCACGCTCGATGGTGCGGACGCGGCTGCTCCAGTGCTGCGGCGCTTGCAGAGGAGGATTTCGGGTTCGTCACGGCGGCTGCCCGAGCCGCTGACGGTCTTCATGAGGTTACGGATCCACGCGTCCATTGTGATAAGAAGAGTGGTGCTTGTCGGCGCGAGCGAGGACTGGGTGGGTGGGCGGGTGAGCGGCTTGGACGCAAATCGGCGAGTGAGAGACCTCGAAACTCGACACACAGCGTTTTCGCCGGGTAGGCTCTTTTTTGCCATTCTCAAAAGTCTTGTCTGGCTCGTCTGCTCGAGGTCTTTCGCCCGGTTTTGCGGGAGGGAAGGGGGAGGAGCACAATTGATTGATTGTTTGTATGCCGATACTCGAAGTAAGAGCAGTCTGTTTTGCTTGATTTGAGTAATTTCTGGTTCACTTGATTCGAGTATGGTTGCAGAAACCGCCCTTTTGAAAGCCGGATACCATACGAAACATACAAGTCACAGTCAACAAGCCTCCCGTATTCACGATAACACCAAGATACGAAAGTGGAGCTTGACAAGGAAGTCTCACTCGCACGAAGAACCAACACACCACACAGACACGGATCCGATCTCAGCAAGTGAGCAGCCGGCGCTGCTTTCCACCTCCGTCAGCAAACCACCCGCATGCTTCACCGCCTCTCTGCATGCCTGTCAATCAAGCCGCAACACGTTTCGGAAAAGAAAACCATGCGAACAAGACTGCGACAGCAGGAGACCCGTTGTCCGGCTTGCAATATCTGGAGGCGCTCGCCTGTACAACAAGCCACACCGCATGACTGCCTGTTGAGTGCCTGTAGCATGCATACACCGATGATCGCCATGCGCAAGTAGCTCAGATCTCGCGTGTAAAGCACGCAAGTCTTTAAAGCTGCCTCCGTGAGACGTACTGGAGTCTGCCTCGACAGGCGATCACAACGTCGACAGCTTTCAGGGAGCCCGCAACATCTAGTTCCACAGAAGCACACATGGACCAGGTTGCCCATGTCGACGACATCTTCTTGTTTGCTTGCGGCGCGTCCAGTATCGCGCAGCTGGTGAGTGCGTTCTGGATGATACGGCGTGTGCATTAAGGTTGTCCTAGGTGACTCGCATGATACAGAGTGCAGCTCGATGTCACAGGGACTCAACGACGTGGGCAGGACGCAGCCGGATTGGCACACTGGTGGCATGGTCGCAGACAACACCCGCCAACCACACTGGTAACACTTCGGTAAACCAAGCAGATTTCTCTTTTTTGCTTTTGAGAGCGTGGCAAGCTTCTCCAAGGCACACGCCGCGGACCGCCTTTGCCATGTTTGCCTCCGCTGTCAATCTTGTTGAGAAAGCACGAACACACGGCGGCTTGCAAGTAGCGAGAGGTGAAGTCGCATCGATTGAGAGCAAACCAAGCAGACAAACAATAATCTGCATATTTACCTCTTTTTTTTCACGGCTGACTTTGTTTTCGTGTGCTTTTTGGACGAAAACAGATGTTGAAACCTGAGCATTTGGTCTAAAAAGGAAATAGTGGGTAGACTTTTGTGAATTAATACCTCTCGGTAAAGGCATATGACTCGAAACGTCTTTGAAATGCTCAATTCGCAAAACGCCCCAGATCCGAATGCACTTTGCTCAAACGCACCCTTATGCTCGCATTCAAATCCCGGACCGGAAGCTCGGCACCGCCGCTGGACATTCGCAGCCGAGCCGAGCCGAGCGCAGCCGAGCCGAGGATGTGAGAGAGAGGACTGTTACGACGGACTCCGGGCTCTGCTCCTGCTGTAACGGCGCCCGCTCCAGAGCTTGCTTGTTTGCGCGGGGAGAGAGCCCAGAGCGCCGCCAACAATGCCTGCATCGCTCGCGCTCGTTCTCGGCTCGCGCTGTCATCGGCGACATTCTCTCACTCTCTCTCTCATCTCACCTCATCTCAACTCATCTCGGCTCAGGACAAGCAAAACTGCAGCGAGTTCTGTATTGAAGATCGTTGAGGCTATCCGAGCGAGTACCAAGTGCTTGCAGCCATCTGTGCCACCGCATCTTTTTGATGATCACCTTTGCAGACGAACAAGTGCCGGACACTGAGATCGCAGCCGCGTGGAGGGTGGCGATGCAATGCGATGTGAGACCACCGATGTCCCTCCGCCAGACAGCAATCGATTTCGTTCGAGCCACCGCTACGCAGTGTCGACACCTCTGGTGTTGTGAGAACACGCCAGGAGCGAGCACCGAAAACGGCTTCAATCTTGCTTGTTTGGCGAGGAACTTCGAGCGCTTCTCGCAAAGGCAGCACCTAAAGTGTCCAAGATGCGTTTATCGCGACTTCCGTGCGGGACAAATGATACATGCCATGCTGGACGCGTGGCGAAAGCAAAGCATGCGAACACTTTCCGCCCGCGAGCTTTGCAATTGGACGCATCTGCAGACTGCACGGCACCACGCCGCCTTCCTTCGTGACGGAATCCGTCCCCTCGTGTTGCCTATCCGGGACTCGATCTCCTGTGATGTCCGGACAACGCATTGAACACGAGGCAAGTGTGATCAGCAGCGAGCGACGCAGCAACGGAAACCGCGACGGCAACGATGACGACGGCAGGACGAGGAACGCGTGGCCCTTTTCGTCTGGTTCCGTTCCGGCAGCGCACAACATGAAGCGCCGGTCGTCGAGCACAAGCCGACAACGCCACACCACACTCACTCGGCGCTCATCAACACGCCCTGAGATCAATCATCCCCGTCGCTGAAGGCGTCCACGCCCAACCCGTGAGCAAGACCAGGACAACGACGGCTGGTCGTGTGACGCAGCCGCCGGCTCTTGCCAAACCGAACACCAGCCAGCAGCAGCAGGCCAGCAGCGACAAGCAGCTTGGGAGGAGCTCAAACGTCGACGTCGACAAACTAGAACAGCGTTCGCTTCACATGCATGCAGGCTTGCACGTTCACACCGTGACTGGGTGCCAGGTGTTCGTTTCTCTGATTCATCTTACCAGAACACCTGGCCTGCGCCATGACTTGTCAGCGCTCGCGCTTTAGGCTCAGACACCACACCGCATCAGAAGTGTGCCAAACTTTTGTGCCCGATGGGAGCCAAGCTGCTGGCATCCTCTGTCTGGCGACTCGCGTGACTGTCGGCAGAGCGAGTTTCAAGCGGCCGTCCTTATGCACGAAGAACGCGCTTGCTTTGTTGTGATTGATGATCAACGCCAGCGAGCGAGCGAGCTTTTCGGACCAAATGCTCACCAGGCAAGCTTCTTCTCCAGACATGGCGTTACTGTCAGTCACACCACTACCACACCAACGTGTTTGCATGCCTCCGCGAACTGGATCAAGGACACCTTGAAGGAGTTGAGGTGCGAGGCGCGAGGCCGAGCGAGCGAGAGAGAGAGAAGCGGCAAAGGAGCAGGCACAGGCGGCCACCGATGTCTCACGACACCACCCGAAATGGCGAAGCCATCTGCTCGCAAACCAACAGAGTGACGAGCTCCCTCTCACTCTCACACAGCTATGCTGTCGCCAAGTCCGTTTGCCCCGACAATCTTGTCGTTGTCGCGGCCACCTTGCCGCGCAAAAGAACTCGGCGTGGAGATCGTCTACCCGACTCAAAAATCCCCGAGTTCACAGAGCTTCAAGGGAGAGCGTTTTCGTTTCGGATGAATGGTGTCTGCGGCCCTCTTTCGTGTCCAAAAGAGCCTTCTCCAAGTCACGCACACAGGTCGTGGCATTTGCATCTTCACCTCCACCGCTGTCTCTGCCAACGGCGCATCCAGCCATTGCTGCACACATCCCCCCCACACACGACGACTCGACAACTCGGTTGTTGCAAAAGATTTCTTTCGCACCACTTTTCGCGCCAACCAACCAAAGCGTGAGACAGATCCCCCCACTTCCATCACCCCAAGTGAGGTGCACGAAGTGTAAACAACACTCTGCGGCCCAAGAACCAAGGAGCGGACGACACGCGGCAAGCAAGAAACAAGGTCCATCAACGCGGCGCAGGCCACGCAGAGGCCAAGCAGCCTTGTGGAAGCCGCGAAGATGCCATTTTCCACAAACACCACTTTGCACGGCTCACAGAATGAGGAATCTCGTTCTCATCGTCGATATCACTTGACTGCCATGCTGTCTCTGTTTCTTTTTATTTATTCGGGCGACCAAACAAACCGACAGATTGGCACCAACGCGCCTGCCGCTCAGTGCGTCGCCGTCGCTCGCTTGTTCTTTCCTGCTGCTCGTGTCATCGCTCGCTTGCTCACTCCGTTGTTCACTTGCTTGCTCGATCGTGTGGTGGTGCTGCTGCTGCTGCTCCCGTTGCCACCTGCCCACAGCAGCGCCATACTTATATTGACCCACCGAGGTGTCCAGCTTACACGGTCGGCAGCGCGGATTGATCGTGCGGCGCGAGCTCGTTCGAGTCGCCCTCCATCTCGCCGAATGCCGGGCCCTGGCCCTTCTCCTTCTTGTGCTGCACCTTCAAGCGCTTGCGGCCGACTTGGAAGCCGTTCATGCCCTTGATGGCGGCGTCCGCAGATGGAGCGTTGTCGTAGCTCACGAAACCTGCGCATGGGAAATGAACAGCGAGCGGCCAGTTAGAAAATGCACACACACCACAAACTCCAAACCAGTCCGAATCGACCAGACCACACTTAAGTAGGCCCCAACACACTTGCACGCCAACGAGACGCACCAAAGCCGCGACTTCTCCCAGTCTCCTTCTCCACCATAATGCGGGCGCTAATGACGTTTCCGAACGTAGCGAAGTAATTGAAGAGGTCTTGGTTAGTCATATCGTTCGGGATATGGAACACAAACAGATTGCAGCCAGGCGGGCCTGTAGACACACATATGCACATATCGACCATGCAAATATGCAGTCGCGACGGCGCACCCCGCATTTAGTCCACAGAAATGCAAATAAAGGAGATACAGGGATGGCTGGCGCCGCACCTTGGCCGCTCTCCGTGGTTTGGATCGGCGGACCGGGACCGGCAACTTGTGGGGCGTAGCCTGTAGAGGGGAGAAGAGAGGAGGGGGGAGAGAAGAAGGCACAGAAGTGAGCGTCGAGTCATGAGGGCGGTTGGTGGCTCGGATACTGATCATGAACGCACCGTAGTGTTGCGGGTACGGATACATGTAGCCAGCGCCGTACGGGTTCGGGTACGCCGCAATCGGTTGGCCGTACGCCTGTGCATACTGACCGTACGCGCCTGCTGCTGGCACCACGGAGTACACACGTCAGTCAGTCAACTCACTCGCACACCACCAGCAATTCAAGTGGTCGTACCTTGCTGACCGTGCGCTTGTTGCGGAAAGCCACCCGCGAAACCAGCCGCACCAGCGACGCGAGAAATGTCCGCTGCTGGTGGAGCCGAGAGCTCCGCAGGGCTGCGACGAGAGACACAAGATACTTTTTTCCGTCAGCACCACTCTCGAAACACTCGCTTGTCATAACCATAATGGGGCTAAGATCTATGGCTCGAACAGTGCGTTGATCATTTGATTCGAACCACAGTTCCACTCCTGCGTGTACGACGCACGAGCCAGCCCACAGACACCCACTCGCATACAAGGCACAAGTGGAACGCACCGCTCCCACGTGGACTCGCCCGTGACGCTGTTGTAGTAGTACTTGCGGCCGTTCGGCGCGTTGTGCTCCGACCACTGCGAGCCGAGTGCCGCGGGAGCGTCGCCACCCTGCTGTGCGTCTGCTTGGTCGGCCATCGAGAGGGGAGAGGCGAATTGATTGGGTGGTGGTGGATCAGCTTTTGGAGGCGCTTGAGGGACGCAGGGACGGGAAAGTGGTCGTCTGCTGAGCGCGGAAAGAGAGGACGAGTCGGAAGCAGAAGAGAAGAGGGGCGGGCGAGCGAGAGAGGAGGTCGAGAAGGTGGACGCGCGCTGTTGTCGTCGTCGTCACGCTGCTGTTTTGCTGCTGCTCGCTGCGCTTTTCCTGCTTTGCTCGCTTTATTGAGCGGTGGGGGAAAGATCGAGCTTTTAAAAAGCTTTAAATTACGATAGTGGCCCAAACTATTGCCTAAAATGGAGCTCGGTCCGCAAAAATAGAGATTGTAAGCCTGGCGATAGCCGGGATTGCATAACTGGACCCACGAAATGTGCAGCAACGCACATTTCTACCACGATTTTAATGGAGAGCCTGGTTAGATATCCATAATTTCATAACTGTAAATAACGAAATCGAGTTTTACAAAGATGACCGCCGTTCTGTGGATGGACTGCTTTGGATCTTGTCGTTGAGAGTCATCCTTGCCAATCATTTCTTGCTGAGTGGCAACTGTTCGTTTGCACAACAAAGCGCACCAGAACCCCGTGATTGCATCGGCTGAAGCGCATGCATGCAATTCCTTTCAACACCATAGTTAAGGCTCACGTAATGCACGTTAAGGCAGTTGAACGAATTCAACCATGAAGCTTGCAAGTTGCAACCAACCTTGGTTGGACCCAAGTTCAAGTGATGGCATGGAAGAGCCAGTGCGTAAAACTTGACAGAAAAGAGTCAGCAACTCAAAAACGACCACAGATTGCATGTACAGTAAGATCACTCTTTGATTCTAAATCGCATTTCCTTTATTATCGATTTGATTGTCAATGCTATATAATCACAAAAGCCATTAAAATTAAACCTTGTATTTTAGATGCCTTGCTCAATTTGATATTCATCCTATTTTAGCGCTTCCTCAATTGGCTCCTACAATTGCTGCCACCCAGTTTACCCAATTGGTGGCAACTTTAACCTGATTCCTCCGATCAAAGACCGAACTCCGATTTCGAGACACTGTGATCGGAGGAACACGATTAACCTGGACAAACGTTTTCCCAGTCACTCGTGCAGGCGAGTTGACAATTAGTCTATTCGAGTCCGAACTCGGGACACGGGGGTCTGTCGCGCTCAAGCAGAGAACATTTTCCAAGAGAGCGCCGACCACCGCCAGCTCGCAAGCAGATGCAAGATAAGTACGTGTGCGCATGTAATGAGAGAGCGGTGGCGGTGTGTGTGTTGTATGCATGCACCAATGATGACGATGTCTTGAGTGTGCCCGTGAATAAACAGCAATTGCGAAGCGAACAAGCGCGCGTGTGAGTCTCGTGCACGAAGACGTTCGAGTGACCGCATCAGCTTTTTGACCGTAAGGGAGAGATCCGAGTTCCGAGACATGCGAGAGGAGCAGAAGAGGGATAGAGAGCTGAGTACGTATGCGAATGCAGCTGCACGTTTGTTCTGAATTTTTGTGAGGTTGGATTGAACGTGTTCTGCACGGTGAGAGCTATTGACGCTCATGTCTTTGGACGCTTTGGCCACTCTTTCAGTATAGCAGAGACCTCACCGGTAAAGTTGCGCTTGCGAGAACTTCCCGGCAGCTGAAGAGCGGCGAGTATTCGGGTCTGCGCTTCTTGGGTGAGCTGCCGGATGTCGTCTCGCCATCTCTGCTTAGCGCCGTCGCCGATGATCTCGTGGCTGCGTGGAGGGACTCGCGCGCCGAGCATTGACGCCGCGATCGATGCAGCATGGCGAGCGTCTCGCTGAGCGTGGTTTCTGCGGTCACACAGTACGCCTATCAGACTGTCGTGCCAGAATCGGTACAGAAGGTCGCTGAGCTTCCATCCCTTGAGTGACATCAGATCGCGAGGCCGCAAGCGATACGTGGCGAGGGGTGCGGCTGGAGTCGCTTCTCCCGCGGTGGAATCTGTGTCAGCAGTCGTGACTATGGTTGCTAGTGCCAAGCTGCTTTCTCCATTCGAGCATTGAGGTTGAAACGGCTGGTGTGGTAGGGGGAGTGTCTCGGCGACGAGTCTGTCTTGAGCGGTGGACGCGCTGGTTGGCGCAGACTTGGTGGCGAGGTGCGCAACAGTTGTCAACACCTGTGATTGAATGTCCGCACTCTCGCGAAGCTGACGTGTGATTCTCTCTTGTTGCGCTGTCTGTTTTTCTTGAAGATTGACTAGCGCTTCGAGTTGGCGCGAGGCAGCGTCGACACGGCTGGAGATCGCCGCCACAGCCGCTGCGGTTTGGCTCTGGAGCCCGGAGAGTTGGCCGATCGCGTCGCTAAGCGTCACAAGATGGGGGTGCTGGTGCTCGGCGTCGCTGCTCGAAAGGCTGGCGCTTATCTGTGCGAACAATAGTGAGCTAGCACTTTCGAACACGAAGTGTTTGCGCACCGACTCTCCCCACTCCCCGAGAACTTGCACAGCCGTCTGCTCTGTGAGAACAGGGTCTGCAACCGGAGCAGCCCGAACGACTGCGACATGAAGCGAATGCTGGCGCCTCATTGGGTACGTAGTTTCAAAGTACAGTAGCGGTGACGCTGCAGGCACCTGCTTGAATGAGTCGCGTGTGATGGCGTGGGACGTGTGAAGGAAGAGCGCGTCAGCAAATTCACGCTGCTGCTGACCACGAGACGTGCCGACATCCAGTTTTGGGGGCTGCACTTGTGATCGCGAGTTGCTCCAGCCGCCCACCACTCTCGCCATTCGGTGGTCAGCGTTGGAGGTCTCCGAGATTTATTCGAGGAGCGTGTTGAACCCGTCCATGCTCCATCGTCCGCGATGGGCCAGGTCGCTTAGATTGACGTCAAAACTGGATGCAACAACTGTCGCCGATCCCTGGCGGCTGCAGCGGGATTTGAGGTTGGGTGTGATGTCAGGTGTGCCGCCAAACTCTTTGAAAACGCGGTTGATGTGGGCTGATACGTTCGACTGTTGTTTACTCTCCGCATTGACTTGACTGAACACCCGACTTGAGCCGTTGTACGGATCGGTTGTGAGCTGGGTTGCAAGGCAGTGGAGTGGAACAGCTTCCCAGTGCAGCGCCGAGGGAAACACTACCGCAGAGTGCTTTTGATTGGTCTTCTTTCGTGTGATCCGCACCAACAGAAACGTCCCCATCCACTGCAAGTGTGAGAACGCCATGTCGCCCACGTCAGAGCTGCGACCCACGAGGCTCCGTTGAAAGGCCAGACGCGACCGGTCCTTCAGTGACGCGGGGGTATCTCTCTTAAAGAGCGCGCGCTCGAGCATGCTCAAGTCTTCGAGCGTCATCAGCGGGGAGTTGTCTTGCAGCGGTTTCCCTTCGTCGTTGCTCTTCTCTAAGTAGTTTTTGCGGAGCGTTGCGCGCAGCTGTCTGTATCAGCTCTTCTGGTCTCTGAAGAAGGGAGTGTGCGTTTGCTCTGCCAATTGTCTCTTTACCTGCTCAAGTAGCTAGTCGAAGCTGAAAACCCGATCGCTGGGTCGTTGAACAGAAAGGCAGCAAACTTGCCGGTGAGGTCCTCGTTCACATCTGCCGACGTGATCGTCGTCGTCGTGAACTGGTAGTTCGACGCGGCAAGGAACTGGTGGAACTTCTTCATTGCTGCGTTGGCATGTTGCTTTGTTGCAACAGTGTAAGCAGAGTCCATCAGGTTCTCCGCCTTCTCACCAGCGGCAGGTGCTGCGTTCATGGCGGCCGTGTTGTGACTGCAGCCGTGCTGTGTGAGTGGTGCGAAGCTTCGCCTGAATTGCTCGACTCTTCGAGATCAATCGTACTTAGCAAATCTAAAATAGTAACCAGTCCGATCAAATGGTGTTCGGACAATCTGGACGTAAACCACTTTAATATTTTGTGGTGGTGTTGTTACCAATGGAAAACGGAGTGGCGACATCACGGAATCTTTTGCGCGAAATATGTGGAAAGTCCCTCGCCCAAAGGTCACTCCTCCCGGATGACAGTCTTGCAGTGGATCACTCCCACTAACATGAAGTGCAAGGTCATCCTGGCTCCAGGTGGTGGCAACGACCTCACTCCCCATTCTTCGCTCGTCCTGTTCGAAGTCTCTCTCCTCGCAGTCGCGTGCAGTGTGTGGTAACAGCCCACTATGGCGCGCAAAGCGTTCATCATTGTCGGCGTGCTCGTGGCCATTGGCGTCGCTGTGGGCATCATCGTGGCCGTGACTGGCGGCGGCTCAGACAAGGCGTCCACATCGAGCGGCACCAACTTGCCTGGGAACGCCACGGACTCGTCTGTAGCGGGCACCGTGCCGCCCAGCAACAACGTGTCGGACACGAGCCTCATCGGCTTGAACGCGACAGGCTCGGGCTCGGGCAGCACCACAGGCGTGCCAGAGCCGACGTCGGACCCAGACACAGGTGAGCGTCCTGATTGATTCGTGGTGATTTATTTACAAGTGGCGTGACGGTACTCACTTATCTACTGCACACAGCTACGGCGGCGTTCACAATGCTGGCGATCGGCGACTGGGGTGCTACGACCGACAAGCCCGGGTCGTGCTGCAACAAGTACCGCAAGACAGCTGCTGGGTCGCTCGAGTTCAAGACCGACTACTGGGCCCAGATCAACGTCGCAGAGCTCCTCGCGCAGTCTGCAGCAGCGATTTCGCCAGTGCGCGTGATTGGGCACGGCGACAACATTTACTGGAACGGCGCGGGCCCGAAGGACATTGACTACCGCATGCACACGACGTTCGAAGACGTGTACAGCCACAAGTCGCTCGAAGGCATTCCGTGGATCAACGTCGTGGGGAACCACGACCTCGGTGGCTCGGACTTTATCTGCGGCGACGTTGACTACCAGTTCCGTGAGTGCACGAGCATTCCGGAGATGCTCGACTACCTCAACAAGAAGTTTACGCTCCAAGCGACCTACAAGAGCGAAAACTTCGACCGGTGGCGCCTGACCGACCACTATTACAAAGAGTCGGTGGAAAAAAATGGCGTGTCGGTCGACATTTTCAACGTCGACACGAACGTTGCCGAGTCGCATGGTGTGCGGCAAGTGTGCTGCCAGTGCTACGGGTACGTGAAAGCAAAAGGGCTGTCGCAGGCCGATGAGTCGGCGCTCAGCAGCACGTGCAACAACGCCGATTCGGGCGACGAACTCTGCGCTGGCGGCGACCGGGCCATGTACGACGCGTGCTTCAACACGATCAAAAAGTGGTCGGACGACTCGATTACCGGTATCAAGAAAGACCTCGCGGCGTCGACTGCGACGTGGAAGATCATCAACTCGCACTACTCGCCGCACTTTCACATGAGCGAAGCCAAGATGAAAGAGTGGTACATGATCACGAAAGAGCACAACGTGCACGTGTGGATGAACGGCCACACGCACGGGTTCAACCACGACATTAGCAAGTGGGGCACGCACTTTTACGAGAACGGCGGCGGCGGCGGCATCCAGAGCGAGACGTCTGGGCACCCGCCGGAAGTCGCCGAGAAGTTTGTCGACCACGCGTGGATCGCAGCGGGGAACCCGTACGGGTTCTTTGAGCTCCACGTCTCGAAAGACTGGCTCAAGACCGAGTTTGTCACGTTCGACGACAAGTGGGTCTTTAGCGACACGAAGGAGCAGATCGTGAAGGGCGGCGCCAAGAAAGGCCACTGCTGGCACGTGCCAGTGACCGGCGGGAAGGGCCGCGCGTGCAAAGCGTAGCGCGATAACGCACGTGAGTGTGGGTGTGGGTGTGGGTGTGCGTGGAGCGACAAGACGCCAGCGCTTCGTTTCATTTCGTGTTGAATGGCCCAGCGGCCAGCGCTCGATGCGTCAATCTGCCGTCCGTAGCAGTAGAAGCGTCGTCATGGATCTGCTTCGTCTTCTTCTTCGTCTTCCTGTCGTCACGACTGTCGTCGTCGTCTTTGCGTCGCTTGTGTCGGCTGTCGGTCGTGCTCCAGTGCTTGCGCTTCCCTGTCCCCTGGACGGGCGACGCCGAGTCGCTCGTCGCATCCTCCTCCTCTTGCTCTTCTTCTCCCTCATTCACGGCCTCGTTCTCCCCCTCGTCCTCCTCATGGTCGTCCGTGACAAGCAAGCGGGTGCGTCGCTGTCGCCCTGCCCGCAAGACCGTGACTTCGTGGCGCAGCTCGCCGACCGTGCGCCAGAGCCGCTGGTTCTCTTGCTTCACCTGCGCCACGTACGCTTCGGCCTGCGCACGGATCGCCACGCGCTCCTGTTCAAACTGCGCCGTCAGCTGCGTCTCAATGCTGTACACGTACTCTTTCGCGTCCGCCAGGAGCTTCGCGTGCGCGCATCCGAACTCGCTGATGCGCTTCAGCTGCTCGTCTGCACCAACCAGACATCCACACCCACCCACTCGCTTAGCTTCGCATTCCCAATGCTCCAAGTAGTCCCAGTATGACCCAAACGTACTCGCAAAGTGCGCTTCGACGCGGGCCGTGACTTGCGCTTGCCACCGCTCGAGATCTGCGACGGTAGTTGTCACCACACGCTCTCCCCGTGGCTGCTGCTGGCCCTGACCCTGGCCCTGGCTCTGCTTCTGCTTCTGCTTCTGCTTCTGGGTCTCGGACGGCTTCTGTTCTGGCGGTGGCTGCTCTGGCGGTTGCGTTGGCTGGACGCCAGTCGGTGGCGACGGCTCTGCTTTCCGTTCAGCTGCTGCCTCCGTTGGAGCAGCCTGGTGGGGCACTGAAGGCTTCGGCTCGGCTAGCGGCCCGTCCGGCGCGTGTGGCTCTTGTGGCGGGTCTTCCACCGTTGGTATCAAAGTTGATACCGAAGCTGATACCGGCGTTGATACTAGCGACGCAGCCATCGGCGCGGTCTCGCTCTTCGCGTCTGCTCCACTGTCGCTCGCCTGCGCAGTTCCCCGATCTACCTCCTCGCTGGTATCAACCGACGTCGCCTCTTTCGTGACACTGTTCTCTTTCAGCAGCGGCTGCGGAGCTTCAGCCGTCGGCGCTTTCGCCGGCTCCTCTGGAGACTGGGCTACGGCCTCCTCCGCGTCCACACGCGCACTCACACCCACAGCTGCCGCGTCAACGTCGTCGTTCCGACCGCACACGCTCGTCGGAGACTCGGTCGCTTGCCACCCGCTCTCCACCGTCACCGCCGTTTCCTTCTCCTCGGTATCAGCGCCCTCGTCCTCTTCGTCTTCCCTTGACGGCGCTGGCTCTGCGTCTGGTTCTGCTGGTGTACCTACTGGTGGTTCTGTTGCTGCTGGTTCTATTACCACCTCCAGCGCCGCACGCTCTCGTGTTTGCGGCGCTGGATGTGGTGGCGACTGAATGAGGGCTGCTGATACCTGTCCAGTTGGTGGTGGTGGTGGCGCTGGTGGAACAGCAAGCTGCGAGAAGCCCGAGGGTGACGGTGCGAGCACGCGGCCGCTTGCGCCGATAGAAAGCAGCGGGCGGGCGGACGTTGGTGCGACGACGCCAGCAATGGTGCCGATGCGCCGGCGCGGGTTCGCAGGCTTCGTGCGACCCATTGTGTGTGAAGTTTTGTCAACTGACATGTGACGGAAACTCGCGTATAATTTTGGTGTCAAAAGTATCAAAAGTATCGAGCCTGCGTCGCTTCGTCGCCTCACTGATGTTGGTGTTGACGCCGACGGATGCGGGCAGCGAGCACAGCGGCGCCAAAGCCGTTGTCGATGTTCACGACCCCGACGCCTGGCGAGCATGCGTTAAGCATCGTGAGCAGCGGCGCGAGACCGCCAAAGGCCGCTCCGTAGCTGCACGTGAGTATTCCAGCACCCGACAATCATTGGTATCATCCGTCAGCTGAGGTGGTCTCATTGAAAAGAGCCCAGCCCATACACAGTCTTAACGTACCCGACACTCGTGGGCACCGCGATGACTGGCGAGTCCGTCAAGCCGCCCTAGAACCCGTGTCAGCAACAGCAAGAGGGTCAGTTCGTTCAAGTTCGAACCCAACCAATGAGCCGTCTACGCACCACGACACCAGGGAGCGCGCCGTCCATGCCAGCGACACAGATCGCAACGTCCGACTCGCGCAGCACGTGCTGATTGCGCAGCAGTCGGTGGATACCAGCGACTCCGACGTCGTACAGGCGCGTGACGCGGTAGCCCGCAAGCTCTAGCGACAGAGAAGCGAGTGGAGGGACACGAGTCGACAAGTGGCACCCGAACGCTCGTCAGCGTTCGCTGCTGCTCCTAACAGGAGAGTATAGCGGACCCAAGCTGATCGGATCGCACCGAGGGTGATCGCGGCCTCCTCTGAGACTGGGAGGTCGGACGTGCCTGCGCACAGCACACTCACTACACCCTGCGAGCAATGAACGCCAGTGAGTGGCTCAGGTCAGCCAACGTCCTCGCCAGAGACTCGTCCAGCACCAACCACTTGGCGAATCCACGAGCCTGCTTGCTGTCAGCGTCGCTCTTGGTCGTCGTCAGCTCTCGGGACGCCAGAATGCGCGCAGTCGGGTAGTAGGAGAACTGCAGCTCGTCCTACACGCCCACGACAACGGCAACGACAACGACACCAGCCGCAGCCGCCCTTGCGTCAACTCATCGTCCAGTCACTTATACACACACTCCTGCGGTCTTGTATCTGATACGACAACACGCACCGCCACCAAGCGCGCAAGCACGTCGTCTGCTTTCTCCTGCGACACGCGCGTCGCCATCACGTTCGGGTCCGCGCCAGAGCGCACCATGTGCGCGAGAATGCGCGCCACCTGCTCGCTCGTCTTGCCCTCCGCGTAGACAACCTCGGGGAAGCCCGTGCGCGCAGAGCGGTGCGTATCGATCTTGGCAAAGCTCTGCACGTCCTCGTACTCGAGGTGGCTGCTGCTGCGGTACTGCGCGGCAGCAACTGCAGGCGACACCTGTCGCGACAAGTTCGCCACCGTGTCGTTGAGCGTACGGCGAACTTTGTGCCGAGTGTAAAAGACACGACCACGCACCTCTCCCGCAGCCACTTGCTGCAGCAGTCGCTCCAGCGCGTCTGTCGACGAAGCGCTACTGCTGCTGCTGCTCATGCGAGCGAGCAGACGCAGCGTCGGCCAAGCCGCTCGGAGCGTTAGCGCCACCGATACCATCACGCAATAGTGAATTGGATACCTGATACCTGACACTCATTTCGGTGTCATTTCGGTATTTGGTATCAGTGGCAATTCGGTAGCAGACGTGATGGCAAGCGCTGCTGGAGACGGCGCTTGTCATGCGTGCGACGCGCTCCGCGACCAGCTCCACGTGCTCGAGAGCGAGAACAGCGCGCTGCGGCAGCAGTTGGCGCAGTTACAGCGCCCAAGCGAGCCGGCAGCCACGCCACGCCCGGAGCTACCACCCCACCCACACACCGCGGTCTCGCCCTTCACACCCACTGAGCTTCAGCGCTACAGCCGACAGATACTTGTGAGTGACATGGGCGTCGAGCGCCAGCTGCGGCTGCAGCGTGCGAGTGTACTCGTGCTCGGCGTCGGCGGTCTCGGGTCGCCTGTCGCGCTCTACCTGGCGGCAATGGGCGTCGGCTGCCTCGGCCTCGTCGACGACGACCGCGTCGAGCGCTCGAACCTGCACCGCCAGGTGGCGCATGACGAGCGCTCGATCGGGGAGCTCAAGGTGCACTCTGCACAGCAACGCATCGCCGACCTGAACCCGGACACGCGCGTCGACGCGCTCGCGACGCGCTTCACTGCCGCGAATGCGCTGGCGCTCGTCGCACAGTTCGACGTCGTTGTCGACGCGTCCGACAATGTCGCGACGCGGTACTTGGCGAACGACGCGTGTGCGATGGTGGGGAAGCCGCTCGTGTCAGGGAGCGCTCTTGGCCTTGAAGGGCAGGTCACTGTGTTCCCACTGCACGACGACGCGCACACAAGCGGCTGCTACCGGTGCCTGTACCCGACGCCGACGCCAGCCGCCGCTGCAATGAGCTGCGCCGAGAACGGCGTCGTCGGCGTTGTGCCGGGCGTGATCGGGTGCTTGCAGGCCATGGAGACAGTCAAAGTCCTCACCGGTTTGGGCAAGCCACTCGTCGGCGTCCAGTGCTTCTACGACGCGTACGACGGGCAGTTCCGTCGCCTCAAGATCGGCGACAAGCGCCGAAGCGACTGCGTTGCGTGCAGTGCGAACGCACGCCGCGATCGGCAGTTGCGGCCACTGGACAAGCGGGCAGTGGACGAGCGCCCACCGGTGTTGTCGGCAGCACACCGGATGAGCGTCCAGGACTTTGCGGCGCTCCGGAACGCGAGGACGAGTGGTGGAGACAGACTGTACATGCTACTCGACACGCGCTCGCGCACGCAGTTCGACATGGTACACTTCCCAGAGGCCGTGCACGTCCCGTTCGAGCGGCTCCAGAGTGCACACACGCGAGCGGTCCCGTCGAGTCTCCGGACGCTGCTTGCACAGGTGTTGCTGGGACCGACAGACGACTGCGAGTCGCAGCAGCTGGAGTACGAGCTGTCGGCGATGCAGACGCGCAGGACGCTCGTGGTCTGTCGACGCGGCGTCGACTCGGCGTTCGTGACGCAGTGGCTCGTCGACAGCGGCGTTGCGAACGTCGCGAACGTGGACGGCGGCTACGAAGCGTACGCGCGGCAAGTGGACCCTACGTTCCCCATGTACTGACTGCTGCAGTGGTGAGCGAAGACGACACGTCGTGTTGTGGTTGTCATCCATAGCTAGCAACTACAGTAGTGTGTCGAACGACGACCCGTGTCCAGTCCGTCCAGCTAGTAGCTCAAGAGACCCTCGTTGAGCGCGTTGTAGTCGACGCTCTTACGCGCCCGACGCGAGCGGTCGACGCCGCTGTCGGTCGTGTCGGCGTCCAGCGCTCCTCTTCCAGCTGCTTGCTGCTTGCTGGTCTTCTTCTTGGGCTTGGGGACGTAGTCTTCGTCCTTGTCGTCACGCGCTGTCGCGGCCACAGCTGCCAGCCGCTCTCCCACAGCGTCGCCAGCGCCGGCGTCCGCGTCGGCTTCTTCGTCGCTGTCGGCTTTGCCCGCGAACATTGCGTCGTTCAGCTCGCGGTAGTTGACGTGTGTGCGCTTGCGCTTGCCGTGCACAATGAGCTGCGGGTCGTGCGCGTCACCGTTGTCGTTTTCGTTGTCGCTGTTGTTGTCGTTGTTGTGCTCTGTCGCGCACGCGATTGCTGCCTGTACTTGGGTCTGGTCCAGCAGCGCCATCGTGTCGTCCACGTACACGACCTGCCACAGCTGCGGTGTCTCTTGCTCTTCGACAACCACGCCAAACACGACGCGCCCGTTGTTGGCTGCGTCGAGCTTGGCCGCGCGCTGTCCCAGTAGAGAAGACGACGCTCGTCTCTGCTGCTTCTCGCGAGATCGCATCGAACGCCTGGCCATGAATGATATGATGGAGTGTCCGTCACGTCAGTCGCCGCTCATGTGTAGTGCACGCTCCATGTATCCATCCATCCATCGCCCACCGACAGTGTTGCGAGTGCGCACCGGTCCGCGTCGATCACGTCTGCTGGTCTCAAGTACTGCAGCTCCTGGTCGCTCACGTCGTCGTCGTCGTCGTCGCTGGGAGAGCCCGCACCCTCGCCTGGGTTCGCGACACTCGAGTCACTCCGCTCGCTGTCGGACCCGTCGTAATCAGCGCTAAGCTGCTCGTCGTTGCTATCGCCATCGAGCACAAAGTCCTCGTCCGCCTCCTCGTCCTCGTCTACGACGCCATCGGCATCGTCCGCACCGCCTACTACGCTAGCGTCGTCCACAGCTGCCTTCTCCTCCGCTTCGAGGTCAGGGAAGAGGTCCTCGACGGTGTCGAACGTCGTGCCGAACGCCGAGTTGACGAGCTTGAGCGAGTTGAAGACTGCGAGGCAGACTTCGCAGTACCAGAGCGCGTCACCTGCTGGCATGCTCTCGGCTGTGACCCACGGTGTTTGGCACCGCTGGTGGTACGCACGCGCACAGCCGTCGTTGTCGCAGATGAGAATGTCGTTCACTGCGTCAGCGTCAGTGCTGCCACACCGCGAGCAGTAGATGTCGTCTGCCAGCAGCGCAGCTTCGCCTGCTGAGTGCGCAGCGAGCTGGGCGTACTGGGTGTCGCCTCGCTGGAGCGCGAGCAGCTCCTGGAGCGCATCAACGACGGCGCGCTTGTCCGCGCGGATCTTGGCAGTCGCGGCCGCGAGTTCTTTGCTCGGTTTGAGCTTCTCGCGGCTTGCACGGCGCCAGCCTTCAGCTGCGTATGCTTCCACGAATGCGAGCTGGTACCGCAGCCGCTTCACGTGGTTGCGCACGCGGGCCTCGATCTTCTTGTACGCGGGCTCCTCGGCGTCCTCAGTGGTCACGAGCTCATGCGTTGGTAGGAGCGCCGGCTGCTTCGTGCGTCGCGACCGGACCTTCTGCTCGATCGGTGGCGAGAACATGGCCGGTGCCTTGCGTGCCCGCTGTGCGCGTGCTGGCGTCGGCTTGGAGGTGGGTCTGGAGGCAGTGGGTGGGTGTACCACCGCGCAGAGACAGAGAGAGACACACACGAGAAGATGAGCGGTGGGCTCAATGTGGTGGCGGAGACCACCCAACCCAAGCTGCCAAGCTGGAGCGAAATTATCGGCTACTGATTGACGCAATGATGGGAGGACGCGAGTGGGAGGCGTACTTAGTAGTGGGCTGTTTCTTGCGCGGCATTTGGAGATCGAGGTGTGTAGAGCGAGGAGCTGGTCGAGAAAGAGGCTCTGTGGAGGAAGCGAGCGAAGGTCGTTCGATGGTGCACTCGGGAGGTCGTGACGATGCGGTCGACACTCGCGCGTGGTGTGGTTGGTGCAGTTTGTCGCGCTTTTGCTGCTGGCTTTGTATTGGGACAAGACGATTTTACACAAATAGTCACCTCTTTTTCAGGAATACAACAAGTACTCATGAAATGTAGCCATCCCAAGCACTTCAACTTCGTGTCGACAATTCGGAGATCCCAGGCGGCCATTACAATAGCATCGCAACTGGCGAGCGACGCATGTAGTGATGCGACTGTCAGCAGTCTGTTCGTTATACATGACCCGGTTGCTTGGACCGAAACGAAAATTCTTCTTCTCTCGCAACCGTCTCGTCAATCCTCTCGACGCTAGCGCAAGTCGCCAAGGGCCGACTCCGAAATGCTCCCAAGCGCCAGTGGTGCGCTCTCACATCCTCGATAGCGGCGGCAGTGACGGCACCTGGTTCAAGCTCCTTACTTGATGCCTTGCAGCTCGTGTTCCATTGGCTTTCTCCGCCGACCAGTGCGTCTCCGATGTCTCAGTCACTGTCGCCTTTTTCCGACGGCGCTTCCGAGGATCCGTGACCGCCAGCGCCGGTAGCGTGAGCGATGCAAACGCTGCTTTCTGCTGTTGTACGCGTTTCAGTTGCGCCATCTTTTCAGGGTATCGCTTCCACAGCAGCTCCTGGTGGTGGTGGCGACGCTGGCACTGTGCTTGGGTAAACACCAGCGCAAACTGCTCGAGCTGTTGATTTTGTCGATCAATTCGAAGCAGCTTGCAGAGTCGGCGGAGGTGCGTGAACACAGCTCGGCGGTACGTGTAGCTGCGAAACAGACGCTGGATCTTGCATGCCGCGCGCACGCGCTCGCGACGGAACAAGAACAGCCGCGTGGCTCGCTGCAGACGCGCACGACACCTGTCGACATAGATGAGGTACGCGACGTGACGTCGGTACGCTCGCTGGACAATTAGTGCGGCTGCGAGCTGCTTCTTGAGCAGCCACACGAAATGTTTGGCGCGCTCGAGCTGGTTCGCAGCGTTTGCGATGGCGTCCAAGAGCTTCGTCACACGTCGTCGCGCGATGAACCCGCGTACGGCCTTCTCGACCTGCGTCGCTGCGTCGTGCCACGACCGCAGCAGTCGCTCCTGGAGCTCCAGCAGCTCTTGTGTGCGTGTTTCGACGACATCGCCAAACCTGGCGAGCTCCTGGTGCGTCCAGAGGTGTCGTCTGCGATCACGGACGTCAAAGTCCGAGTTCGGAGTTCTGCCTGGGAGGTACAGCAATGGTTTGGCGGCAGCAAAGCGGTTCCTGTCCAAGACAAGGAAAGGCGAGGTTGTGTGACCTGCCACGCTCGGCTGTCCCTACATATGTGAGTACTAGCCTTTCAAATCGTACCATGCTGACAAACTGGAGCTGAACGCGTCTGCGTCCGACGCCCGTTGCTTGTAGGCGGCAGTGTAGAGCACCAAGTCGTGCGGACGAAGCTCTGTTTCATTCGTGGCATCTAGTGACGGCGGTGTCATCGCCCTCTAGTGTCATTCGGAGCTGGCACGCCTGGGTTTGGTCAGCGTCGTGAGCCTTTCGAGGTTCACTGTGGGCATGATGAGACCAGTCAATCGGTCACGCATCAGACTGCTCTTATGAATAGACAGACAAGAGGGCTGGAGGCACTTGACTTGCCCTTTCACAGACTGAAGCTCGAGCTGCTCTGCGCTCCCACGGACACACCTTCGAACCAAGCAGCGCTATGAATCGCGGCTCGCATGCCGGCTTCTGCACGTTCGACGAGCGCAATGCGGGCGGACGGTTCCAGACCCAGGCGGAACTCAAGCACTTCAAGCATGTGCTCACCACAACGCGCTCGACGGTCAACAATGGCGAGAAAGGTGCGTGCCCTCGTGTGCTGCGACGATTGCTGAAGAACCCAAGTTGATACCGAGCGTGTGGCGTGCGTGTTGCTGCTGTAGTCGATGAGGTTCAAAACGAGAGCCCAACGTACGCGGTACTCGCAAGTCTTGCGAGTAGGGCCTTGCGGGGTGAGCGCGGTGCAATGCCAGCTGACGCTGTAACCCTGCCACCCGAGCGCTCCAGGAAGCGACGCAGCGAAGTACTGAGCACGTTTGCACGACGCATGAAGACGGAGCGAGCGGCGCACGAGCACCGCGTCGCCAACATGAACCGCCGTATCACTGAGTACCACAACAAAGTGCGAAGAACGCAGCTCAGCTCCCGGATCCTATCACGGCTTCCGCTTCGCGAACTGCTCGCTGAATCAGGTAGAACTGTAGTCATCACCTCGCACCGTATGTTGTGCCATAATGTCCGCACAGGAGGACTCCCGACTCAACGCGAGCACAGTCACGACGAACTTCCCGGCCATGCACCCGTCGACGCAAAAGATCTCACCTGGGATCTCCATCCGGATCCGGTCGTACGTATGGGCTCCGTGCGACGAGTTGCAGCACATAGCGTGTGGTTGTCGGCCACAGACCACTGCCCTGGTCGCTCTAATCTCTAACGCTATTGAGCTGTGGTGTGCGTGCGTTGCTTCCCTCCATGCCATCACTGGACCAGCCCCATGCCACCGAAGACGCTGATCATGGCCAAGCCAGCGTTGTCGAGTCTCCAGCGGGAGTCGCCACCGTGGCGAGCAGGCGGCGACGACGCACTCCATTACGCCGACAAGAAGGAGCGCGATCTCTACTGCGACGCACTGCTGCAGTACATCCGGCAGCAGCGTGACGAGGCGACTCGACACGATAGCAGCAATGGCGCTGATTCGTCCACAGATAGCCCCAGGGACGCTGACGAGACTCTGGACGCTGTGCCACCACCGCCCGTGAAGTCGCTGCCACTCGGGTGGGAGGAGAAGGTGGACGCAAAAGGACGCGTGTTCTACATCGACCACATCAACCGCCTCACGACTTGGGCGGACCCGCGGCAGCCTACAGTCGCTGCCCTTCGCAGCCCAGGACCTTCGAGAGACTCGAGTCCGCGGAGCAACCACAACTACAGCTACTCTGCGGGCTCAAACCTCTCGCAGCTCGGAGCGTACTTGCTGCTCGAGTGAGCAAGCTCGGTAGTAGGATACGTCGTAGCGACTGCAACAGAGCTCGGTGTCCACTTCACGGTGCAGTCTAATACGCGGCTTCTACTCCGTACAGCAAAATCGCGAAGTGCACTCGAGAGTTCATTGCGGACCACACATGAGGCTTTCGTTCGCTTGAGCGAGTGATCATGAGGGTTGATAGATACGCTGTGAAGCTCTCGTCTACGGAAGGTTAACGCTTTCCAAGCGCGTGCAGAAAGCCCTTGCTATGCTCTACGGCATTCTTCATCGTCACGCGGTCGTAGACGCGCAGCCACTCCGAGTGCGCACCACCACCAGAGAGCTCGGGCGGCTGGTGCGACCCGCGCTTCGAGAATGCGTCAAGCGAGAGGCGTGCGAGGTTCGAGAGCTGCTCGGCTTGCACGCGTGCTTTCTTGAGCTCTACGGCAGCATTATGCACTTCCTTCTGCGCTTCCTTCACATCGTCGATCGTGTGTCGGCGCCGAACAGCGAGGTCAGTTGGCAGGCCGTGGTGGCTCCCGTGCGTGAGTAGTGCCGGCAGCGTGTCGTGGTCATGGACCTTGACGAGGAAGAGCGAGAGGTGGCCACGTGCGTCCTTCGTCGCCTGCACACGTGCAAGCAGGTACTTGCTCATCATCTCGGCGGCGTCATCGGCCTGCTGTTGTTGTTGCTGGTGCACTCCGTGGCCGTGCGGGACTGGGTGTTTGCTGTAGTCGGCGACTCCGAGCACCTTGAGCAGACTCCGTAGATCTACTTGGACCGGCGCGAGTTTCTGCGTACACAAACACAGGAGGAGCATAAGCAAAAGCGTGTGGGTGAAAGAGGAGGGAGAGACCGCAGGATGCGCTGACGGCGGTGAAAAGAACGGCTACCTCGGTCGATTGCTGCTGGAAAGCAGTGATCATGACGCAGTTGGCGGCAGCGTCTTCGTAGATGCAGAGCTCGAGCGTTTCGTTGATGCGCCAGAAAAGCTTCGTGCCATCGTAGATGACGCGACGCTGCTGGGAGAGTTTGGGCGAGTTGAGCGCGAGGCGGCCGTCAGGTTTGCTGCTGCCCTCGAGTGCGGCCTTGTGCAGCGGCGAGAAGTTGACGTGGTCCAGCAGCTTCTGCGCCGAGCGCACCGAGATCTTGCACACCTCGCTGGAGCACGGCGAACAGACAGATCCGACGTAGGCACGACACACACATGCATCGTGAGTGTGAGTGCCGTGCGTACAACCATGTAAGAAGAACCGCTGTCCGTCCCGCACCACGTGAACGTCGGTGAGTCTGGACGCTCGATGGTCAACACATCCGCCATTCTGCCGTTGCGGCCGCTGTTAGTGTTACTCATGACTCGGTAGATTAATCGATGAGATCAGCCTTCTCCCGACACAAGGCCTACTGGGTCTCCACGTTGTGCACTCGAAGCTGTTCTGTTTGGCTCCAGTCACGTGGAGCCGTGGATGCTGGGCGAGCTCGGCCCAGGACGAGGACAGCGTCGATCTATTCCGATCGTGCGATCCGCCCCACGCCAAAAATTGAGATGAGAACTGGGATTCTGGAGTGGGTGAGAGTACGCTCGATGGCGCGCACAGTGCTCGAGATGGCGAGCTTGGAAGTTCCAGCGGCATGCAGAAGGACACAACTTTACAAAAGTACCTACAGTAGTTGTGCATCGTCACCGCTGTGCACATTGGTGCTCGAGAGCTACTCGAAAGAGCTCAGGAGGTGGGAATGAAAATGGGTCAGTACAAAGATCGAGCACATGCCTGCTGTGGCTCGCTTTGGCAGTGAGCCAACGCGTTGCGTCCTAGCGTCGTTCCCAGCACCGTCGCCGCCAAGACGACAAGACGGTCGGCGGTTGAAGTGGTTTCTTGTCGTCCGCAGGAAGCCG
>JAASFJ010000048.1:0-53593 GCA_023333755.1 Globisporangium uncinulatum | reverse complement strand
GCCAATCATCAAATCGCAGCACACGCACGCTGAGTCGGTCTCCCAGTGTGCGTGTACAGTATGCATTGTGTAGCCAAGATGTACTTAGAATGTATCAACCTGTGTACCATAGTACCTACCATAGTACCATAGTACCAATCAATCTACTGATCTGACCACGTGTGTTGCGCTGTGTGCTCCTTTGCCACATTAGACTTGGCGCCTCGTTCCCGCACCTCCGTCGTCCGCCATCGCTCGCACGCGTCGAGCGTTCTCTAAGAGCTCAAAATAAAAAATCGCACTGTAGCACACGCACGTGAACGACAGACACGTTCGCTGCGAACTACACAACCAGCAGCGCTTCCGACAGGTAAAAGTCCTTCTCAGTCGTCAGAACCACCAACTCGAGCTCCGTCGTCCTCAGGTGACTCGATCACTCTTGGCTTTGCTGGCTGTGATCCAGCTGAAGCGCACGCCAAGAGCGACCATCGATTTCCACGACTCACGTGACGCAGCGCCAGCTCTATGAGCAGCAAGACGCACGATGTCTTGTCGGTGGCAGCGAACGTAAAGTCGCCGCAACGGCGCCAGAGTCCCGCCACTGTCGGTGACTCTGCCAACGTCTCCAGAGTATCGAAAGCTCCTGCGGCTATCAGAACACTCCGGTCTCTCGAAGTTGCTTCCAGCAAGTCCGGGATCTTGAACGACACATTGTCGGCCGGCTGCGCTAGTCCGTGTCGGCGCTTGGCTGCCACAAACACACTGTAGATGCAACTGAGTCATGGCTGGGTGACTTCGCAAACACCTTTAAGGTGTGTCTTTAGAGTCGCAATAGGGGCTGCGCCAACTCAAGTCCGCCACGATATATCCGCTTCTTGCGTGCTGTCAGCCGTTAGATCCAATGTCGTCGCACTATTGGGTGCACCGCTCACCAGCAACGTCTGCACTGACACGGATTGCACTTGTGCAAAGCCTCAGGAGTCACCAAGCTATCCGCCTCCGCTATTCTATCGGCCTTCGCAACAGCACCGCATGGCCATACTAGCGAGACCCGGAACGCGCTCGCCTCGAAAGGATCGCGAGCTTCGACAGCATCGATAGCAGTAATATCAGCTGCACAGCCGACAAATACACACGTTCTAACCGAGGTATCACGGAACGAACATTTCGCTATCTAGGAAAGACTACTGAAACCGCCAGCCACACCACAACCAACTCTGACACTTCGCAACGGAGCCGGCGACGACGACTCGTCTTCAGGAGGAGCCTCGAGAGCTCGACTCAAGGGCTTCTGAGAGTATCTCTCCTTTGCTGCTGTTCCGTGGCAATAACACGCCTCGACACTACCCGCACGAACAGAGGCGGACCAGCACGCGATCAGGCGGACACGTGGCAGCCGAATTCGGCCGCATCGAGACATGGCTCTGTGAGAGCGCCCCAGTCTTGATCCGAATCTACGACTGCCTGCAGCAGATCGAATGGCGGTGCACAGCAAAGTGTACGTGGCAGCAAGCGCCGACGGTGCTTCCCCTGTCCGGCGAATGCACGCGCTGGGACCGACAGCGTCCGCGTGGGACATCGACGGCGACGACCCGTCTCTGGCTGCTGCATCCGCTCCAAGCAGCCCGTCAGCTCGTCGGTACCAGTCCGCGCTCAAGTCCTGCGCTTCAAGCTCCCACTTCGACCGTCCATTGAGCCAGCGCTCGAACCCACCGTCGCGCTCCTGGACTGGGAACCTGCGGCGCCCATGGTGGCTCTTCCGGCGACACGTAGTGCGACCGGTCCAGCGTAAGTACCGGAAGCTGTCGTGGACGACGCGCACAACCGTCAGCACTGCAATCAGTCTCTTTACAGTGCTCTACGTGCTATTCACCGTGCCGTTCCGAGTCGGCTTTCTCTACAACCCGTTCGGCAGCTTCGATACAAACACGGTGTGGACACCAGAGCTCAAGACCTTCCTACCTATCGACCTCGTCGTTGATGCGGTCGGGCTTGTCGAGTTCACTGAGTTCTACCACGTCTGGCGGGACGCGTTCTCACAGCTGTCGCAGTCGGTCGCGTTCGAAGTCGGCAAGAAGATGGCGCGGGACGCACGCACCAAGTCGCCCAAGCAGCCGCGCGCACGCAACACTAGCTCGATCATGCGGTCGTCCCAGTCCAAGTGGACACTGAACACGATCACGCCGTCGGCGTCGTCTGCTGCCGCCGCGAGCAAGCACTACCGCGAGAAGCGTCTTCAGTTCGCGCTTGAGATCGTCGCAGTCTTGCCGCTCGAGGTCTTCGCGCTCGCGACCGGCCAGCTCAATGCGCTGCACGTTGTGCGCGTCACGAAGCTCTGCAGCGTGTACCGCTTGCCGCAGTGCCTCGGTCGGCTCGCCGAGATCTACTCCGAGAGCACGTGGGTACAGCAGCTGTCGTACACTGGCATCTCGGGCCTCGTCAAGCGTGTCGGCCTCGGTGTTGTGCTCGCACACTGGTTCGCGTGTGGCTACATGCTTGTCGCGCACGCAGAGTGCGGCGTCTTCTTTGAGTTCTGTCACCCAGACAAGCCCACGAGCTGGGTCGTACGGGACCAGCTCCTCGGCGGCACACTGGCACGCAAGTACGCGAGGTCGCTCTACTGGGCCGCACGCACGATGGTGCTGCTTGGGTACGACGACGTCACGCCCGTCTCAGACGCCGAGACTGTGTACGCGATCGCGGTCCAGGTCGTCGGTGCACTGGTGAGCACGTCGATCCTCGCGATGTTCCAGTTCATCTTCCGGTACCGCAACTCGCGCCGAGCTGCGTTCGTTGCGCATGTCGACAATGCGCGCGCATACATGAAAGCGCAGAACATCCCACGGGCTGTGCGTCGACAGGTGATGGACTACTTCAGCTACACGTGGGCGACGCACCACGGACTCGACAGCGAGGCGGCGCTTCGGCTCATGCCGCGCCACTTGCAAGCCAAGGTCGAGTACACGCTCAAAGCGAGCCGCGTAAAGCAGGTCTGCTTCCTCATGAAACAGAGCGCCGAGTTCGTAAACCGCTTGGCGCTCACGCTCCAGCACCGCGTCTACTCGCCGGGCGACACGGTCATTGAGCCAAAAGTGAACGCCAAGATGTTCTTTGTGATCCGAGGCACCGTGACACTCACAGCAGTCGATGGCTCGGAGAGTGGCGCGAAGAAGCAGTGCGGCGCAGGCGACTTCTTTGCCGACAGCTGCTTGCTCTCGCCTGCTACGTACGACGAAACGGCGGTCGCGAAGACCTTCTGTGAGCTCTACGTGCTCGAGAAGACGTCGCTCGACGCTGCGATCGCGCACTTCTACCGCGGCCACGAACAGGAAGCGCGCGACCGGATGGCCAACGTGCTCGACAAGTACTCGACACAGCTACGGAAGACAAAGAGGCTGCTCGGACTGCGTGGTAGCGGTGGCGACACCGACAACACCAACGTAGTCACCGGCGTCAGCGGCAGCAGTGGACTGCTCTTCGCGCGTCTCGGAACTGCGTGGCGCCTTCCAGGCTCTGCCTTCCGCCTGCGGTGGGACATGTTGCGGTTCAGCAGCATCGTCTTTGTCGCGCTCGAGGTGCCGTACTACCTCGCGTTCATCGCAAACGACGACGCGCAGCGGAACTTGCTCGTCGAACAGGAGCACGGCGTGCGGTACGCAACTGCGTGGGCGACTGAGCTCTTCTTTGCTGCCGACATTGTGCTCCGCGCCAGCGTGTTTGCGTTCCTGGACGCGACTGTGATGCTACACGTCGTTGACGCGGACCTGATCTTCGCCGCGTACAAAGCGAACGGTTTGCTCCTCGACGTCGCGGCGGTCGTGCCCGTGTCGCTCATTGTCGAGACGATGCGCGGCAAGATCGAAGGGTACTTGTGGATGTTCCGACTCGTGCGGCTGCTTCGGTTGCGGCATACGCTCGAGCTCCTCCAAGACCTTGGCGACTACTACGGGACGAGCTCGAAGACTCAGTTCATCATCACGCTCTTTTTCGGCGTTGTCTTTACGCTCCATCTCACGGGCTGTCTCTGGTTCGTCATGGCGTGGATCCCCCTCCTCTCGAACGAAAACATCTGGAGTGACGTGACCGGCGTGACCGGTCTCACGCGACAGAGCTGTCTGTACATGGCGACGCATTTCCAGAATTGCTCGTGGATCGCGTACGACTGCTACGGGCACATTGGCTGGGTGTTCCCGATCGAAGACGCGCACTCGTACTACACGACGCCGTTCGCGTACCTCCGATCCGTGTACTGGGCGGTAGTCGCGCTCACGGCTGTCGGGTACGGCGACATTGTCGCGTTCTCGACTGCTGAGAGCTTCTTTGCTGCTGTCTGGATCTTTGTCGGCGGCATCCTCAACTTTGGCGTCGTCGGCGCCATGTCGAGCACGCTCTCGACGCTCCTCGCGAGTCAGCATGAGCACGTTGAGAAGATCAACGCACTCAACAGCCTCATGGCGCACCTCCGCATCTCCCCAACGCTCCGAGACGAGATCCGACACTTCTACCACAAGCAGTTCGCGTCACGTCAGCGCGCGTACGAGTCCGAGCTACTGCTGCACCTGCCTGAACAGCTCTGTTACCAGATCTCGTCGCTCCTGCACGCCGAGTCGACGCGGCGGATCACGCTCTTCCGCAGCGCGAGCCCTGCGTTTCGGGACGAAGTGACGGGCAAGTTCCGGCACCGGTCGTTCCAGAGCGGTGAGACGATCGTGTTTGAAGGCGACACGTGCAAAGAGTGCTTCGTGTTCTTGCACGGGAATGTGAACGTGTTCTTCCAGTCGAAGCGCGTGCCAGTCGGCGCGTACCACGACGGCGACTGCTACGGTGTGAGCGAGCTCGTGCTCCGTCGTCCGCACGCGACGACGCTCACAGCAGCGTCACAGGTCCACGCGTCGGTCCTAACAAGAGACCACTTGGACGCTGTGTTGCTCAAGTTCGCGGACGACGTTGGACTCATCAAAGACGAGGCCCACCGTGTGTACCGTGACGACGTCGCGCGGCTGCAGCGGATCGCTCAGAACCTCGAGAACGCGAAGCTCCAGCCCCACGTGATAACGACAACGAGCCTGTTCTACCAGAAAGACAGCGGCCACCCGTCGTCGTCGCCTTCGTCCTATACGGCAGCGTCTGACCCGGACGCACTGCGGCTGCGCCTCCAGAACACGTCGAACGCGGTCCTCACGCTCTGCAACGTCTACAACGCGTTCGTCGTCATCATTCGTATTGCGTTCCACGCTCATTTGCACGTGTCGGACCGTGTGTTCACCACCATGGTGGCTGCAGACATTGGCTGCGACCTGGTCTTTGTCGCCGACATGTACCTCAAGACGTACTACTTTGGGTGCGATGATGTCGGGCTCGAGAACTTGCGACATCGCACTGTCGCTGACAGTCGGTACCGCAAGAGCGCAGGCTTCAAGCTCGACTTGCTCGCGTCGCTGCCGCTGTACGTCGCCGATCGGCACCGGCCGTTCGCGTCCGCAATGTGTCGCCTACCGCGTCTCGTGCGGTGCTACTCGCTCTGGACGTGCATTGACGACATGATCATCCAGACCCAGCAGCGCTTTGCGTCACAGAACGTATCGTCGTACTTGAGTCCGCTCAAGCTCCTCTTCTTCTTGCTGCTCATTGCGCACTACGCTGCGTCTGTGTTCTTCCTCATCTCGGACTATGAGTGCCGGTATAGCACATCGTGCTGGCTCGAGACAGATCACATGCTCCACACCTACCACCACGCGATCGGTGCGCTGTACATCCGGTCGTTCTACTGGGCGTTGACGACGCTCACGCTCGTGGGTTCGCGGGAGATTGTGCCACGCGGATACCTCGGGACACTGTGGGCGACGCTCACGTGCTTCTCGTGCACGTTCGTGATGGGCCACATCCTCGGCGAGCTCTCGGACCTCATCATCGACATGAACAAGGACGAGAAAGAGCACAAGCGGCGCCTCGAGAGCTTCGAGAGCTTCGCGAAGGCCCACGCGCTCCCAGAACGGCTGCGGGAGCGCGTCGCGCTTTTCTTCACGACCCAGCGCGAGCAAACGCAAGGGACTGATCTGCACGAAACGCTCAAGGACCTGTCAGCAAACCTCCGGCTCAAGCTCATGCACGAGATGTACGGTGCAGCGATCGGGCAGCTTCCGATCAGCCGCTTCCTCGCCCGCGCGCAAGTGAACAACCTCGCGCTCCGGCTGAGCACGGAGCTCTTCATCCCAGGCGACGACATTGTCGCAGAAGGTACGCTCGGGACTCGCCTGTGCATCCTACGCAAAGGACTCGCGGGCGTCTTCTGGGCCGACTCGGTCACGAACGTCGCCGTGCTGCTCGAAGGCTGTCTCTTTGGCGAACTCGCGTTCTTCGTGCCGCACCAGCGCCGACTTGCGACGGTAAAGGCTGCCACGTCATGCGAAGTGCTTCACATCTCGAAGCACCGGTGGCACGAGCTCTGGGCCGTGAACAGTGGCGACGTCTCGGAGCACCAGGTCGAGAAGCACGCGCTCAATGCGATCCTTGACTGGGTCAAAGACCGTGCGCAGCGGTACCAAGCGAGCTGCCTCCAGGTCGCCGCGAAGGCCAAGCGCCATCTCCTCCACCGCCGAGTCGCTGAGAACTTGAAAGGCGTGCTCGCTGTTCCCACTGCTGGACCAGGACACAAGCACCCGCTACTGAGGCTCCAGCGCGGACTGTCGCTCGCCACGCCAGAGCTGCTGCTGCTCGAGAAGAAGGCCAAGTACTTGCTCGCGAAGGCTGAAGTGTTCGCTGCCAAACGCCGGCAGTTTCTAGCGAACGCTCGCAGCTCAGCGCACTCGTCGGCTCGTAGTAGCAGAATGAGCGTCCGCGTGGTCCCAGCGCTGTCGGGGAACCAAGCGGACGCTGTGTCGCGTCGCCACTTGCCGTCGTTCGCGACGTCCGGGTTCCTCCTGAACAAGAAGAAGACGGCGCCAACGAAAACGGTCGACGCTGCGATGCAGCAGTTCTTTGCGCAAGTGAACCCAGTGAACAAGCACGTGCGAGACCAGCTGAACGACGACCACCTCGCTCAGCTCGAGACCGAGTGCTGGCGGCGCTCTCAGTCCCTCGCGTCCGTCGCGAGCACTGTAAACGAGCTCATGAACGCCATCCTCTCGCCACACGTGGTCCGGACCCCACCGGTGCCTGCTCCAAGCCTCGAATCAACAGGTTCAAACGGCCACGCTCCAGTGACGACGAGACGAAGCTCCACCCTCACGCGACGCCCCTCGAGACGCCTCATCGTATCGATCGAGACATTGAAAGGCAGCCGCCAACCGAAGCCGCTACTGCGCATGCACTCGGTCCAAAGCGACGCCTTGTCGTCACACCAGAACACGCTGGTTGTCGGCCACGCCCCACAGAGCCGCCAGCATCAAGCCGAGCCAGTGCAGTTCGCTCTTGTGCGCAGTCTTAAACCAAAGACTCCGCCACCCGGGATCTCTAGCGATGACAGGAACCGCACGAAGCTGCTGGCGAGGATGGCGCGGTGTCGGTCTCTACCCGACTTTGGCCGCGCGTTCTTTGACACTGTGCGCGCACAGGAAGCGAGCAACAGCGCGGCCCAGCGACAAGCGGCGCTCGGCATTGAGAGTTCGCTGCGCAAGCCAGCGGGGGTCGACTTTGAGCTCCTGCAGCGGTGCAAACGGCCCAAATTCTCGACGCTCTACCGACTCTACCGAGCCTACCGACGCTGGAAGACTGGCGAGAGCCGACAGGTCGTGTCGTCCGAGCCGTTGAACTCGAGCGCCACGTCCGACCAGGCCCAGGGCAAGACACCAAGCGTCACATCGACCCTGAAGGTCCGAAGCAGAGCGTCGCTGTCATCGCGCACGAGCCGACGCGCGTCCGTATCGTGGGAGAAGATGATGAAGGCGGCAGCGCACGGAAGCCACAGCATGGTGCTGGCCGACCTCGACGAATTCCTTGCTGTCGTGAAGCGCGTCGGCCGTCTTTGGGAGCTCGTGATGCTGCTCATCGCAGTCTACTTCAGCTTCTCCGTTCTCTTCAAGGTCTGCTTCGTGAACGACCTCGCGATGCTGTCGCATGGCGCTCTTCGCGCATGGTCTGCACTCGAGTACCTCCTCGACACGCTCTGTCTCTTCAACGTGGTGCGGAAAGTGCTCCAGTCGAGCTACTTTGCGCGGATCGTGCTGCTGCGCGAGAAGAAAGAGCTCAGGCTCTCGACCGCACTCGCGCTCGTCGGGGCCGTGGCCATGGACGCTGGGTTTCGCTACGACATTGTCGCAGTCCTCCCTCTTGACCTGTTGGTCTTTGCCCTCAGCACGGCGTCCGGTGGCGCGTCGTACTCGACCACGTGGAAGCGGCTCTGCTTCCTGCGGCTCAACAAGCTCTTCCACGCGACACAGGTCGGACCGCTCTCGGAGAGCGTGATTCAGTACGTTGTGTACGAAGCAAAGGCGCCGGTCTCCGAAGTGCAGCTCAGCTTCGTGCGCTCGCTTGGCTCGTACGTCACAATGGGCCACTACATTGCGTGCATCTGGTACGCAGCGAGCGAGCGAGCGTACCATGACTACGGCTACTCGTGGCTCTCAACGCCTGGGATGCTCGTGTCCACGACGCCAACGACAGACGCACACGCCGACACCCTCGACCTCTCGCACGTGTCGCTCGGCCGCAAGTACTTTCGTGCACTACACTTTGCTGTCGGCTCGATCACGACGCTCTTCTACGGCGACATTGTGTCGATGAACCTCGTCGAGCTCGTCACGGAGCTCGCAGTCATCCTCTGGAGCATCTACATCTACGGCACGCTCGTCGGCGCCCACGCAGAGATGCAGCAGGCCCACTCGAAGCAGAAAGCGATCGTTGAGCAGAACCTGTCCGAGTTGCAGCACTACGTGATGCTGAACGACGTCCCGAAAGCACTCAAGCGCCAAGTCAAGCAGTTCTACGCGAGCACGTGGCGCCGACGACGCGGCGACGACGAACTCGGTGCGATCGCTGGCCTATCACGCACGCTGCAAGAAGACGTCGTGTACGCGACACTCTACCGCTTCGCCTGGAACGTCTCGCTCTTCCGCGCGCTCGACCTCCACTTTCTCCGTGCGCTCCTCGTGCGCCTCACGTTCGTCGTCTGCTCCGAGAGCGAAGAGGTCGTGATTAAAGGCGACGTCGACCGGAGCATGTACTTTATCGCGACTGGCCGCGTCCTCGTCAAGCAGTCACGGTACGAAGTGACGAAAGCGACCGGCGAGTTCTTTGGCGAACTCGCGCTGCTATACGGCGTCTCACGCCACGAAACGTGCGTCTCGCTCGCAACGACCGAGCTCTACCGGCTCGACCACGCGCCGTACGAAGAGCTCTTGCTCGAGTTCCCCGACTACCGCGTCAGGAACAAGCTTGCGTGGACGACAGCGGACGCCTCGTCGGCGTCAGCGCTCCAGACGATGGTGCACGCCACCTCGTCACAAGCTATCGCTGTCGGCCCCGGGTCGCACGGTAGTCTTTTCCACACTGCCGGCGGCGACGACACTGTCGACGATAATGGCGACAAACTCGTGCTGAGCGACAACAGCGGCGGCATCGCTGAGGAAGCTGTACCGTCGTGCTTTGTGTACCGTGCGACAATGGAGCTTCTCGCCCACCTCGACAAGATCGACGCGGTAGAAGCGAAGCGCATCATCTCCAAGGGCACGCACGGCGCACGCGAGTACATGAAACGGGCAGCAGCGGTCGTGACGGCGCGACATCTCGGCAGCGAAGACGTGCGCGGGTTCCGGGACTCGGTCCGCAACTTTGAATCGACGAACCACTTGCTGTCGAGCGGCGTCGTCTCGACCGACGACGACAGTGCTGTCGGCGTCGGAAGCAACGCGACGACCGAGCGCTGAGGCGGTGGCGGCAGCGGCCACCACTTACTGTTCCAGAAGGCGACGAGCGTCACTAAGTAGACGACGAGTCGTGCCCAATAAGTAGACAGCCCCAATGACGCGCACACACACCACTCTATCACGACACCCGACGCTTGTATGTATCATATCGCCCTCACTACCATGTTACTCCCGACTCCGCCGTCCATCCCCCGCTTGCTACACAAAGTGCCGCTTGATCTGCTTCGTCCAGGTCTTCTCAAAGAAGAGCGTGCCGTCCAAGTGCACTATGAGGTGGTCATCTACGAAGAACGTCGTCGCGTTCGACCACATTGCGCTCGTAGTCGTGATCGTCGTCTGGTACGGAATCGTCGCGTGCTCTGCGAGACTCGTGCGGGTCACGCGAGCGTCTTCGACCGCGTCAGTGGCGGCCACGACAGCCGCTGCGTGCTCGCGCAGCAACCGCTCGTGCGTCTCAGCGTCGAGTTGTTCGTACGTGAGCGAGCGCACAATGTCGACGCGCGGGTGGCGGCCGTTCGGGTCGAGCGAGTACCGCTTCTCACACGTCTCGGCCAGTGTGATGCCTTCGTTGATCAGCAGCGTCACACCTTCGTCTTCGGTCGTCGTCAGTTGCTGCTGCTCCGCACTCGACGCGTCGACTTCCGACAACACGACAGCGAGCGTCCGTCGCAACGGCACGGGCTCACGGAGCGTGATCGCCCGTGTCGCACAGCCGCGGTCGAGTGGGTACTGCGTTACTGGACAAGGTGCGTTGCTTGCAACGCCGTCGCTGAGAATCGGGAGCCGCACGACGTTCGCGTTGTGCTGGCTCGCGAAGACGACCGTGAGCTCCGTCGGCTCGGGCGACGGCCACACGAGCGGCCAGTAGTGCGGCGTGAGCGCGAGACGCACGCGATGGCCGGCTGGGACGCGGTACGCACAGTAGTTGAGTGCGAACGAGACGTCGACGACCGCGCCGACAGGCATCGCTTCAAGCGCGTCCGGTGCGTGGCCGTGCCGGTGCGACAGGTTCAGTACGCCTCGAGAGATGAGCGCGGACTTGCCGGACGGCGACACGTCGCAGAGCCGTGCGACAACGAGCGCTTGGGCGTGACTCGACATCAACGCAACGCTCACAAGTGGGTATCCGACGACCTCGAGGCCATCGCTGTCGAGTGGCGCAGTCGTCCACGTGGTCGCGAGCGCGTCTTCGGCCGCCTGGTCGCCTGGCATGTCGGGTCCACCGAACGAGAGCCACTCGCCACTCCACGCGCCTTGGAGGTTCTGCGTCCGCACGACAACAGCCTGACTGTCGGTCGTGTCGCTGTCGTTCCTGTCGCTGTCGGTTCTGTCGCTGGTCAACACGCCGTGTGGTGTCAAGTGCAGCGAGACAAACTGCTGCTGGACGTCGCGTGCGTCTGGGACGCTGAGCCACCGGCCCGGCTGCTCTGGGACCTGCGGCGACAGCGCTGCGTCCGACAGCGCGTGCTTTACATAGAGCTGCAAGTCAGGGAAGTGTGGGACCGGACTGTCGGCGACATTGTGGAGCGTAAAGTCCCACCACTGGCGACAGAGCTCCAAGAAGCCGACTTGTGGGCCTGGATGGGCGACGTGCGGCCAGTCGTGGCTCCAGGGTCCCACGACGCCCTTGCGCACGCTTGTACCTGTGAGCGACGTGAGCATGCGCTGGACGCCATTGTGGTACCCGTCGGCCCAGCCGCCAATGAGGAGCACAGGGCAGTGCACACTACTGTACGCTTCGCTGATCGATCCGTGCTCCCAGAACGCGTCCCGGGCTTGGTGAGCGAGCCAGTCGTGGAGCCACGGGCTGTGGTGGCAGCTGAGCCGCTCGCGCCACGCAGCCTGCCATGTTGGGGCGTCTCCAATCGCTTCAGGAGCCGGCGGCCGCGCGTTCCACAGCAGCATAACAGTCGCCCAGCTGAGCGCCTCAGAGCCTAGGACAGCACCGCCCATGTAGTGCACGTCGTCAGCGTACCGGTCGTCGATCGAGTAGAGCGACACGACGCCAGCGAGCGCAGGTGGCGCCCGTGCAGCGAGCTGCAGGCCGTTGAAGCCGCCCCAGCTCTTGCCAAAGACGCCGACACGGCCAGAGCTCCACGGTTGTGCAGCGAGCCAAGCGATCACACGCTCGCCGTCGTCGAGTTCGGCTGATGTGTACTCGCCGTCGCACGCGCCAAGCGAGTTGCCGCTGCCACGTACATCGACGCGCGCTACAGCGATGCCGCGTTGGGCGAGCCACAAGTGGTTGCGTGCGTCACGCGGCGCAGTCCAGTCGCTCCAGCGGTACGGGAGGTACTCGAGCACGACAGCGAAGCGCTGTTGTGGTTGGGAGGCGTCTGTAGGGCTTTGCGGCAGCCACAGCCGCGCAGAAAGCGAGAGCGTGGCGTCCACTGGCACGCGCTCGTTATCCCGCACTTCTACGCGGTAGATCGGGTCGGGCGAGGACGCTGTGGCCTGCAGACCCATGCTGTTGGACATGTCAGATCTTTTGTGGTCGTGTCGAAGTCGTGACGAAGAGGTCTGACGTGTTTTTATTAAAATGTTCCATCTCCATGACGCGGTGTTACAATCAACCGAGTTCTTTGAAATTTCCGCGCGTCATTCGCCTGACGCGCCAATAGCAGGCTTCCCCCTGAAACACAAACACACACACATCACGCCACTCGAACGTAGCTCCTCGTGCTGATGGAGTCGAAGCGCGGTGGCGCTGCTGCGGCCGCGAAAGACGCCGGCGCAGAGCTCAAGCGCGTGGCCAAGTTCTTCGCGAGCGACCGGCCGCCTCGCAAGCGCCTGCGTACGCTGCTCGAGTTCCTGAAAGCGCCAGCCGGCAGCGGCGCCGCTGAGCCTGGGAACATCGCCGGCGCTGTGCAGTCGCTACTCTCAGGCGCTACAAAGGACGCGAGCACTGCTGCAGCAGAGCACAGTTCAGCGCTCCTGGACTTCTGGGCCGACCCTGCGAGCGCTGCCGCGCTCTTTACAGTGATAACCGACTGCATCAGTGAGCTCGAGACGCTCTACTCGCCCCACGAAGTCGCGTTCCGTAAACCACGTCGAAAGCCGCTGGAAGCGGAGGACTGGACCGACGTGTTTGAAGGCCTCGAAGCGCTCGTGCGTGCGAATGTCCCGTTGCTGCACGACGGGTGGAACCACGCAGGCTTTGCCGCGCTCTTTGCCAAGCTCCTCCGTCGCGACAACCACGCGCTCATTAAGAAGTACGCGTTCCGGTGCCTCGCACTCTACACAGACGCAACACGGTCGAAAGCGCAGTTAAGTGCGATTACAACTGCACCGCTCACAGCGCAGAGCGCAGGTGCGAACGCAGTCATGCTGCTCTCGGACATGGACACGACCAGCGAGAGCGAGAGTATCGGAATTACCGGTATTACCGGTACCGGCACCGGTGGTCCCCGTCGTCGGAACTTGCACTTGGACTTGTTACGCGAGAGTGTGGACTTTTCTCCGTACGGCGGTGGGAGCATCCTCCTCCCGGACAAGTTCCTGAACGACGGTGTCCACGTCGAAGGCTGGATGCGACCGACACCGACCCAAGCAGACGAGCCAGTTGACATGCTCAAGTTTATCATGGACTTGAGTCTCGAGCGGGAAGAGCCGCGGCTTGTGCACCACCCACGACTGCGTCTCGACAGTCGCGGTGACCGGTTCGAGTTCTGGTGCGAAGTTATTATGAAGTTCTACATGCCGCTCTTGTACCCGAAAGTGTGCATCAAGCACAAGCTCAAGGACGAGAAAGACGCGTTCGGGTTCTTCCACCACTGTCCCGGGAGCTTCCAGCGCGTCGTTGCGCGGTGGCTCTACAAGCTCCGGTCTCGCGACGAGTTCCTCGACCGGCTCTGGACGAAGCGCGAGTTTGCGGAAGTCGTGATGGAGACGATCCGCCAGCGCTTCGCGTACCGTGACATGGAGCTCGTGCTTGATGCGATCAAGTTCTACTCGGGCCTGTGCAGCGGTGCTCAGTACGCTCCAGACGGCATGCGTGCGCAGATGAACGACACACTCCGAGCAATGATTTCCCACGTGTCACAGCTCTTCCACCCGTCAGTTGTGCTCGAAGACTCGAAGATGCTGCTGCACAGCATTGAGCTCCTTGAGCTCATCTCGCAGCGTCGCTTGGACGACTACACCGCGACGTACTTGCGCAAGTTTGTCGTCTCGACAATCGACAACTGCGTCGTTCTACGCGAGCCACCGAACATCCCAGTACTCAGTGCGATGCTCTCGGTCGTGCTCCACGTCTGGATGCACGCAGCAGTCGTGATGAAAGCCACGGGCGCGCAAGTCTGGATCGAGCTCACAGTCGCAATGCGTCGCTGGCTCGTGAGCCCGACAGACGCGAAAGTCGTCGGTGGTGAGCTCGTCAACTGCTGGAAGCGCGAGCTCCGGTTCGCAAGCTGCTTGCTCATGTACGTCCTGGACCAGGGCCAGTCGACGCTCAAGCTCGGACCCGACGGAGCGGTGCTCGTACCGCACGCGCCTGCGACAGCGGCAGCGACAGCAGCTGCAGCGAGTGGTGGCGGCAGCATGCGGGAGTCCAAGGTGCTCAAAGACCTGAGCGGGAAACAGACCGGGTACCTCCAGTCGTCTGCTGCGTTCCTCCTGACCGCGGTCGTCGACGAGACCGACGCGACGCTGTTGCTGGATCGCGTCCTGCACCTCCTCCCGCCGCCAACTGTCGCAGCGCTCGCGCCGCACTTGCACTTGAGCGTCTTTGACGGCCTCCTCCAGCTCGTTGAGCTCTGGATCGACGCAGGGATCTGCTCGCCACGCGCGACTTCGACAGCGCTGCACCAGATCAGCCCGTCGACTGTGATTGCGCTCTTTGGCGAGTGGTTCCTCCCTGCGTGCGAGCTCGAGCTGCCCGAGTACCAGAGCTCCCGGTGCCTCGCAATCGTCATGCTGTGCAAGCTCTGTGCTGTGCGGTGTGCAAACCCTGTGACGCGGAGCCACCTCACAGTGCTCGCACGCGTGCTCTTTAAGGGCGTGACGTCGCCGTCCGGAGTCGTCGTGTCCACTGTGCTCCAGCGTGCGTCATCGATCTTTACACTCAACCTCGACGGTCTGAATGCGCTCGTGCCTGCGTTCCTGTACACTATCGACCAGATCATCGTACAGAACATCTGGGGACGTGCGGAGAAAGTGAAAGCGAAGGCCTCGGACTGGAACAAGGAGCTCACTGCTGCACTGGACGTGGTCTTTTCAATCCTGTCGCTCCCAAAGCGCTTCCCACGTCAGAACTTTGTGAGCTGGCAGCACAAGCTCCGTGCGCTCCAAGCGTCCGCGCCCTCGGATATCACTGCACTCGGTGCGCTCGGGCACGACATTCCCGACTCGCTCGAGGCCTTCCCCGTCATCCTCGGCCGCGTCCTCGTGCGCATCTCGGACCTGCCGTTCGTCGACATTGCCGACATTAAGAAACGCGCGCTCTGGGGGATCTACACGCTCGTCGTCACGAGTCTCACGCCGCTCGCGGACACTGACGCTGACGCTGACGCAGCCGACACTGTCGATTCTGCGCACTTGACCGAGTGGATCGTGCACCTGATTGAAGCGTGCCAAGCGACCGACTTTTCTGTCTCTATGACTGCGCTCGGCATCCTCCAGGACGTGTCGGACTACCACGAAGCGATCTACGCACTCGAGCCCGCGCTGGTCGACCGGATCGTCATGACGCTCGCAGTGTTTGCGCAACAACAGGTCGAAGAAGCGTCGATTGAAGTGCAGGCGGCGATCGAGAGTCTCGGTACAGGGACGTTCGACAGCGACGCGCTCCCAGGGTCCCAGCGCGCGTCGAATGCGCCTCTCGGCTCCCGACGCGGCAGCGACAACCGCACAAGCCGACTCGCTGAGCCGACAAGCAGTAACGAAGCGAGCGACCCATTCAGCAAGCTCAAGAACAAGCTCAAGCCGACTGGGAGCGCGTCACTACCAGTGAGTGTGCCGCCAGCAGCACCCATGTCGCCAGCGCTCCCGTCGCCGTCGCGGCCGCGTGAGCAAGAGATCCCAGCTCTGCGGCTGATTGTGCAGAAGACGAGCGCGATCTTTGAGTGCTTGCGCTTCTGGGTGATGCAGCGACCAGCTGCGCTCCAGGACCGCGACGTGCGCAAGCTCGTGTTTAGTGCGATCGAAGCCGCGCTCATTGGTTCGCTTCCGGACGGCGAGTGGCAGAAAGAGGTCGAGCGCGCTCGGAGCCAGGAGCGGCGCTTGTCGATGCCGCTGCTCTTCCTCGGCCTCCAGATGCGCGCGTCGCTGTACAGCGAAGCGAGCCACGTGTGGCTCAAGTTCTTTGAAGAGACCGCTGTCGCTGCGGAAGGGCTCCTCATGCACTTGTTGCACCACCTCAACGGCTTCCCGTCGCCAGCCGGCGTTGACCAGATGGTCTCGAACTGCGCGGAAGTGAACGACAGCGACGACGCTGCGAGTAGCGGCGGCGGCGGCGACACACTGTCGTCCGCGAGTTTCAGCTTTGTGTTTATGAACTCGCTCGTGATCACAGTCGTCGGGAGCCTTGACTCGCCGTGTGCGCGCTTCGTCGCACGCGACATGACGGGGCTGTTCACGTGGGAGATCGCGCCAGCGCTGTCGCCGAACACGCCGACACAGTTCGTGCTGGACGGAGTCGACAGCGGCAGCGACACGGCGTCGTCGTTGGCTGTCGGCGCACAGTCGTTCAGCCTGCACTTCCCAGACGCTGCTGTGCGCGTCGACAGCAAACCGCCGCAGGACGGCGACGCGGAGAGTGCGAGCATGTGTCTCACGTGTGGTGGCGACAAGCTGGCGTCAAAGGCAGTGGTGGACCCGACAGCGACAGGTGGTGGCGCGAAGCTCACGCTGCGGCAGGTGCCGTGGGAGCGCGAAGAAGCGATCTTGGCCAACACGCTGTGCTCTGCGAAGAGCACGTACGTGTACCACGACGACAGCGTATCGTCATCGAGAGGCGGCGGCGCTGTGAACAACGACGCGCCAGTGACAGCGACGGCCGACAAGAAGAAAACGGGCAGCAATGGGGCCCGTGAGAGAGGCGAAGAGAAGATGCCGGGCGCGGGCAACCGCGACGAGCGTGTCGAGCGGCTTGAGAAGATCGCGCGTTCGTACGAAGAGCGCAACAACGTTGGCGTGCACGCACCGCCGGCGCTGACGACAGGGCCGACAGTGTCGTCGCTGCGGAAGAAGTGCGAGTGCGGCAGTAGCACGCTCCGTACGCGGTCGTCAGCAGCAGACGCGTCGGTAGCGCCGCCCGTGTCGGTCCTGGGCCTGTTCGAGATGGATGCGAACGAGCCGAACGTCGGGAGCTTGGACAATGAGCGCAGTCTCCTCGACCTCGTGCTCGACAGCATCCCCGCTGTCTTTCGCGACGGCATGGGCGACACGACCGACAAGACGCTGCTTGGCGGTCGGTACGCGATGCAGCGGTACAACCTCATGGACCTGAACGCCAGCACGAATCCGCTCGTGAAAGACCCGGCCGACACGCCCGGCTTCTCGTTCCTGCAACGGCTGATCCACGACGAAGAGTGCTACGCACAGCTCAAAGCGTTCTTGACGAAAGACGAGCACGCGGGGAACAAGGGGAAGGAGCTCGTGGAGTTTTGCGACGCGGTGAAGCGCTTTGAGCGCTCGACCGTGCCGACTGACCGGCTCGGACAAGCGAGTGTGATCTTTTGGGAGTTCTTCACGAGCGACAGTGCCAAGACGCTCGACTTCCCGCCGGCGATCGCGGCCGACATTCAGCTCCGGCTTCAGTACGCACAAGCCGCGATCCGGCACCACGACCATGAGGAGCAAGCGCTCGCGGGTTCGCTGTTTGAGAGCGCGATGGCGCACATTGAGTACAGCTTTGAGACGTCAGGGCTGCTCGACAAGTACGTGGCGGCGCTGGACCAGGCGCCGGTGGCAGCGACAGCGAACGGGAATGGCGCGACACCGACAGGAGGCAGCAAAGACGCGGCTGTCGCTGTCGCGGCGCCGTCGATCCCTCCACAGCTTGGGCTCTTTGACGCTTTCTCCGTCATGGAGCTGAACGCACGCATCTCCCACGCGGCGCTCACGAAACGCAACGCGGACGCGTCGATTGCTGCGATCACAAAGCCCCGGTCGCTCACGAACACGTCGGAGCCAAAGGTGCAGCCAGCAGCGACGGAGACTGTCGCGGCAGCGGACGCGACCGGCGGCGGTGTCGCGACAAGCCGCGTTGGCGCACTCGACATGTGTCGGCTGTTTCTGTCGCAAACAGGACTCTTGCCGTCTCCGAACGGCGACGTGCGGACGAAAGCGTACTTGAAGCTGCTCGAGAGCGGCGCGAAGCTCGAGCGGTCGCTCAAGCACTTGGACAAGAGTCCTGTGCGTGAGACGATGAAGATTGGCGTGATCTACGTCGGCAAGCGACAGCAGTCGCAGCACGCGATCCTGCGCAACGACCGTGGCAGTGCCGCGTACGAGCGCTTCTTGACGCAGCTCGGGTGGGACGTCGATCTTGCGACGCACCGAGGCTTTGCGGGCGGACTCGACGTGAACCCACGGAGCCTCTCGACAGGCAAGACGACACTTTACTACGCGAACTCGCACGCAGAAGTCGCGTTCCACGTCGTGACCAAGATGCCGACGAAGCCGTCGGACCCGCAGCAGATTGACAAGAAACGCCACGTGGGGAACGACTTTGTGCACATTGTCTGGAGCGACAACAGCGCGAGCGAGTACGACCCCGGGACGATCACGAGCCACTTTAACGACGTCCAACTCGTGCTCTACCCGCTTCGGAAAGCGCAGCGGGGGCTCGTGCATGTGCAGATCTTCTCGAAAGAGAAGGTCCCGCTCTTTGGCCCGCTCCAGTCGGGCATGGTCGTGCACGAGCGCGACCTCGCGCCGCTCGTGCGCCAGACTGCGATGAACGCGAACCGCGTCTGTCGGTCCCAGGTGCGGCTCATGTGTGTTTGTCTATGGCGTCTAGGTCTGGTCGCTCACTGTCGCTTGTGTGTCGCGTGGCTGGCAGACGTCGCTGTACGTGCGTCCGTACCCGACGCGCAAGAAGCTCGTGGACGAGATTGTCGAGCGCTACGCGGTCGAGTACAAGGAGACGCAGCTGCTCACGCACTTGTTCACCAGCAGCCCTGCGACGTCGTCGCTCTCGTCGAGCATGATTGCTGGCGGCAGCTTGTCGACCGAGTGAGGGACAAGCGGAGGGAGCCGAGAGACCAGCAGTGAGTCTGGTGTGGGTGTGTGGTGCGTTGCTATGGCGGAGAGGAGAGAAGACGACGACAGCGAACGAAAGAGAGAGGACGAGTCGTGAGGTGAAACGAAGGACCCGTACAGCCTTTCACTGTCGTCACGCAGCGCCGCCGTTGTTTTCGTTGTCGCCTCTCATACTCGTCTCCGACGCACGTGGTCGTCCCATGAAGCTGTGCACTCTATTCACCGTGGGACATCACGACTCTAAGATGGACAACGACGTCGCTGTCGGCCTCACTGAGTCGCTGTCGACTACGCGACCTCCATAGCGTTGCCGACACCGCCCTCTGCGTCACCGTCCCCGCTCTTCTCCGCCGTGTCAGCGTCAGCGGTCGTCGTTGTTGTTGTCGTCGTCGTCGTAGCGGCCATGGACGACCGTGCTCGGCGCAAGTTCTTCTTCATCTTGTCAAACAGCCGCTGGTCAGCGCGTGACACGGACGGGAACACGGTCTCGAACGCCTTGTCAAAGTGTCGCGCGTTAATCGACAGCTGCGTCGTTGTCGCTGTCGTTGTCGCTGTCGCCATCCCCGCCACCAGGTCCGTCTCCCGTAACGCGGCAATCCCAGCTTCCCGCACGAGCGCACTCAAGTCAGCGCCACTGAAGCCCTCACAGCGTGTGTCGTGCGCAATGTCCGCGAGCACGACACTCGGGTCGAGTCGGGACTTGGCAGTGAGCGTCGTGAGAATCGCCAGACGCTCAGTCGCGACTGGCAATGCGACGTACAGCAGCTTGTCGAGGCGACCAGGCCGCAGCATCGCAGGGTCAATGATGTCGGGGCGGTTCGTGGCGGCAATGACAAACACGTTCCGACGTGCGTCGAGTCCGTCCATCTCAGTCAGCAGCTGGTTCACGACACGCTCGCTCACACCGTTACCGCCTTCAGAGCCAGCGCCGCCAGCACGTCGAGGCGCGAGCGCGTCGAGCTCGTCAAAGAAGACGACACACGGCGACGACGCGCGGGCCCGCTGGAAGACCTGGCGCACCGCACGCTCTGACTCGCCCACGTACTTGTCGAGCAGCTCGGGGCCTTTGATGCTAATAAAGTTCGCGCCGCTCTCACTCGCGATCGCTTTCGCGAGCAGTGTCTTGCCGCAGCCTGGTGGACCGTACAAGAGCACGCCTGCAGGCATCTTGAGACCGAGCGCTTCGAACCGCTCTGGGTGCTGGATCGGGTGCAAGATCGACAGCACGAGCTCGTCGCGCACCGACGCGAGCGCGCCAATGTCGGCCCACGTCACGTCCGGGATCGTCGCGAAGCCTTCGCGCTTGGCGCTTGGCTGCACTTTCCCGACCGCTGCGACAAAGTCTGCCATTGTGATGCTCAACGGCGCCAGCTGGGCTGCTGTGAACGGCGTCGTCTTTGAGCGGATGCTGTCGGCCGCCGCCGCTGCCGCGTCTTCTTGCGCCACCACGGCTGTCGGTGTCGTCGTCGTCTCCTTGTCGCCGTCACTGTCGCCACCTTCGCTTGTCGCTGTCGCTGTCGAAGGCGTCGTGAGCATTGTCGAGAAGATGCGGTTGACGGCGATCACCGCCGCCTCTTTCGTGAGCGACACGAGGTCGGCGCCCACGTACCCCGGCGTCTTCTTGGCGATTGCTTGAAAGTCAAAGCTCCCGTCAAGCCGCATCTTGGCTGCAAGCACGTGGAGGATCCGCTCGCGCGCCGCTTCGTCCGGGATCCCCAAGCAGATCTCGCGGTCGAAGCGACCAGCTCGTCGGAGGGCCGAGTCCAACGCGTCCGGTCGATTCGTGGCGCCAATGATGAGCACTGGCTTACCGCCCGTGTTCGCGAGACTGAGCGCGTCAGTCGACGTGAGGAGCTGGGCGACAATGCGCTTCTCCATTCCCCGGGCTGACGTCTCGCGCTTGGGCGTAATCGCGTCGATCTCGTCGATGAACACGATCGACGGTGCGCGTGCGACTGCTTCGTCAAAGAGCTCGCGGAGCTTCTGCTCCGACTCGCCTGACATGCCCGAGACGATCTCGGGCGCGGAGATGCGCAAGAAGCACGCGCCCGACTCACCAGCGATCGCGTTCGCGAGCATCGTTTTGCCAGTGCCAGGCGGACCGTGCAGTAGGATCCCACGCGGTGGCTCGACGCCCAAGTGCGCGTACACTTCGGGGTGTGTCAGCGGGTACTCGATCAGCTCTTTCACTTCTTGGAGGATCGCTTGGATGCCGCCAAAGTCCGCGTACCGCGTCGTCGGCCGCGAGACGACAAAGCCACTGCCGCTGTTCTCGTTCTCACCGTCGTCAGCTGCAGCTGCGGCCGTGCGGCTCTTACTTGCTGCTTTCGTGTCACTGGTGCGCTGTCGCACCTTGGCTTTCTTGGCCGGTTTCTCTCGCTCGCCCACGTCTTCACTCACTGGTGGAGGGTTAGCCGCAGCTGTCGCTTTTGCACTGGTGTTGTTACTCTCATAGTTCTGACGGAGCGACTGGTTGAGCGCGTTGCTGGGAGCTGCGAGCGCCGCCTGCTTCTCAAACTCAAGCGCCATGCGCTCGTCCTCGTCCGACGACTCGGAGCGTGCGCGTTTGTTGCTGACATACATAACCGAGCGTCCGAGTCAGTGGGTGACGATGACATTACGAACGAGAACAGCGGCACGTACGCAGTGTCGGCGCTGGTCGTGCCCTGCGCTTTCTTGAGCACCTTCGCGACCACGCGCTTGAGCGCGCCGAGCGGCTTCCGCTGGTACTCGCCGTACGTGTCGCGCAAGTGCGCAGTGACGGTCTCTTCGGACGGCCGCCCGCCGCTGTTGCGCTCCTCCCACTCGCGCAAGAAGCGCCGGACATGGAACGACACCTTCGCCTCCATCGCTACCAGTCGTTGATTCCTGAGCAGCTTTTCAAACTGAATGTCAAATGCTGATTCTTCTCAGATATGTGGGTCTATGTCAGAGTATCTGAGAAAAATATCAATGTTTCAAAAACAATTAATGTCAATTTCAGTACATTTCACTTACAATCCGTCTAATTCAGTACAGTCGATTCATTCTCAAATGGTACTGAATTAGACCGCACTGCGTCATTCAACGCGAACTACAAACGTACGACCAAAAGTTATCGTTGCTCGTGGCAACGCTAACTTTTGCTGAAAGCTTTCCCGTTGCGAAGATTCGCGAAAGTTTCAAAAACATTCGCACGAAGCTTCGCGGCGGGCACCCGCCACTCGTTTTGGGTGCTCATTCGAGAATTTGCCAGGTCAAAAGCACTCAAGCGTAAGTGCAAGGACGAGGCGCGGACAAGATGGGATCTGACAGCGACTTCGTTCTAGACAAGTACTCCGAAAGTGACGAGGACTGGGAAACGGCTAGCGAGGACGGAAACAGCACAGAAAGACTGAAGAAGCGGCAAGCAAAAGCCACCGTGCGAAAGGTACAAGTCAGATGTCCGTGATGATATGCTTGCATGCTTCGAAATGACTTAACGTCGTGTGTGCAGGTCTACCGAGTCCAGTATCGAAGAAGCCGCGCACAAGTGCTGCGAAAGGTGCTTGGAAAGCTTGGGGTGACAACCGACGAGTTGTTGGAACTGACAGAGCGCTTTTTGTACGCGCGTGTGCTTGGGCGATTGTGGTCGTGTGTGTGTAGGCGTAACCGTAGCGGAGAAGCATGCCCCGAACACGACGGCGGTGGAAGGTACGGTCAAAGCCTGCATGCTGCCTGTTGAAAGTTCTTGGAATGTTGACATTTGGTAATTTGTGTGTTGTGTACGCGTGTATGTGGGTTTGTACTACGCAGACGAGAGCACGCATGCCGAGGATGCTGGGGACTCAGATTATGAGCCCGAGAGCAAGATACCCTAGGAACGGACGCCACGTTGTCGCAGAGGGAAGGCATGGCGAGAGCGTCTGGCGATCATGCGGTCGACACGACCAATCAAGAACCTGCTTCCAGATTTCCCGCACGCCACTACGACACGTGGGCGGAAGTCGGAGACGAGGTTTCGCACTACGAAGTAACACACCACGTGCTGTTCCGTGTGCGCAGCTCGCGCCTCACTTCAACACACAACAGGTCGAGCACTTGCGCATCAGGGATTTTGCGTATCAGGGATATTTATGTTGTCGAATGCTTTACTTATGCTAATTTGAATATGCTGTTGTGCACTTGTGGCAAGTCGAAAGCCACACCGATCCCGCCAAGATTTGATGTGTTCAAGGATTTTTTTGTACCCATGGCTGCTACCAGAGATCACGAAGTATAGGGAAACTGAACCAGTCTTCGCGATTTCGCGGCTGTGTGGCACGCTTCACCGCAACCGTGAAGGACGTGTCAACAACCCGAGGAATATCGTCGCGAGAGGTCGTTGTATCGCGTCAGGTCGGTGCTTCGATGGCTTGACCAAACTCAATCAGCGTGACACGCACTAACACAATCACGTGTGCGCATTATGTGCAGACGCGTACTCATAACCACGCAACGACACCTGCAACTACCGATACCTACATCGGGGTGGAGGACTTGGCGCTAGATGCTCTGGTGTTCAGTGGCGTGACACACATGGCGGACACAAACGCGCCGACCAAGGTGATCGCGTCCTACCTTTCGAACAAAATGGGTACGAGAGCAAACGCGAGGTGTGGCCGTGGCGTTGGCAAATGAAAACCGAGTAACTCACTTGTAACACATGTAGAAACATCACGAGCCAACAAGTTAGGAATCTGCTACGTCGTCTCACTGTTGTCCAAGAACCGGAGGAGCCACTACGCAGTCTGCTTCACACCTTCGTCCAGTCGTCAGGCAACGATGCCCTGCTCATCCAAGACCAAGCGGACGTGACCGTCGGCATCGTTCTCCAGACGGCGGCGCAAAAAGAGTGCTTCGCGGAGTGAGGGGACTGCCTTGTCATGGATTGGACGCACTCGACCAACAACCTTGGCTTTCACCTTGGTAGGCCGACGAGTTCAAGCAACGTTATCCACAAATTCAACGGCAACGGTAAACCGTGGCAACGTTACTGATCTTAGCGGTGCTGTGGTCTGTTTTCATGTAGAGAGAGTCTGCTAATAACGTGCGCGACTGGCCGAGGAGTTCCTGCGATCGATTTTCTGGCTGCCAACGAGAAGCTGAAGACGATGCGGGCGATCCTTGACTTCTTCAAGGAGAAGAACGCGCAGTGGCCAAACATCGAGAGTGTCGTTATCGACAAGGACTACACTGAGTGGATAGTCCTCGAGGATGTCTTCCCAGCGGCGAAAGTGATACTCTGTCAGTGTCACGCTGTGACCTACTGGAAGAAGCTCGTGCAGCGTCCCCAGTACACCCTTACCGTCAGCACTCGAGAGGAGCTGCTCGGTTTCTTCGGAGAGGTGGTGTTCGCGTACGTCCAGTCTCACCGATTCAGGTCTCTGCATGGGACGAACTGTGGCGGTTCTAGCTGACGTGTTGCTTTGTCAAGGGCAGACACCACGTCAACGGATACGAGAGAGCATATGACGAGTTCACCGGGATGTGCAAGCACAAGTGCCCAGAGCGACTGCAGTACTTTGATAAGAACTGGAAAGGCTGCGCTGACATGTGGGCGAAACATCTACGCTCGCGCTACTTTGTTGCTGGAAACTCGACGACAAACAGGATCGAAGCGCATTGGAATCAACTGAAGATCATGACAGGTCGGAAGCCCACAATCAACAAAGCAGTCGCAGGGGTCTTGCCCCACCAACGAGGTGTTCTTCGCCAGCTCGATCAAGTGCTCAGCCGCCACGCAGTGAAGTCAAGGCAGATGGACACGATTCCACAGTTCCTGTGGCGCGTGTCCGGGGTGGTGAGTGACTTTGCGCTCGAGAAGCTGGTGAATCAGTTTGAGCTCTCGACATCTCGGCTGCAGAATGCAACGCTGAGGCAGCCAGACGCAGCTTATCGGTGTCGTTGGGAGATCCTCGCGCTCGGACAGAGGCACATGTGCAACGACATTGAGTGAGATTGCACTTGTGCGTTCTTCACCTCTGTCGGTCTCCCGTGCCAGCATCTCATGTGGGTCACTCGAGAGGGACACCGGTTCAGCCCGCTTCCAAGGTGGACGATCGCGATGCGGTGGTCTATGGAAGGAGCAGCGCAAATTTCGGGCTCATTCGTCGCTACTCTAGCTTCAATCAACACGGCGGTGATGAATGTGAAGATGCGAGGCGACGCGACTGATGAGTGTGCTTGGGTGCGGTATGCTGGTTATGTCGTATGTTTCTTTGCAAAAGTCTGTTTGTGACGAGGGAGTTTTGAACTTCTAAAATAATCAACTCCAGTCGGTCGAACGTTTTGCTCGTTTACACGCTCGAGTTGGTTGACAGGTTACTGCACTGAACTTGTCTAGCGGAGTTGTTACGAACGTGTCTACCCGGAACAGTCTACAGAAGGCCTGTCGACCAAGCAGCCCTGTTAGTTGAGGTTGCCAACCCCACCCCAGGACAGCAGCGTCTGTTGTCTGATGTTTAAATACTAGAATAACAACCAACGACTCGTGAACCAGCACGGTCCATCCAGATGGTATATATCTTAGAAGGCAGGAGGATATGGACGTGAGTCTTTGAGTTGCTTGAATGGCTTGCAGCAACAATGCGGGTAGAAATTCGTAAAATATGCCTTTTGATGGACTTTTCCGGCATTTTGCTTGTTCTTCTCGTTATTTGTAATGAGAAAATCTCGAGCTCTCCATTTCAACATTTCATATTTCCTCATTTATTTTTTACAAAAACAAATTGTAAAAAAATCATAAGGATTTAGGAAATCCGAAGGATCGATTCCGAAGGATGTTTTTTGTATTGAGAAAATCCCGAGGTTCCCATTTTCAGCATTTCATATTTCCTTACAAACTTCAAGTACAATAACTATATATTTCAAAATTTATATGAGAATATGATTCGACTATTCTCATACAGATCCAAGATTACATGCACGAGCATGTCTACCTGAAACATTTAGAGGCTGTGTGGACATGACCCGTCTTGGTGATTCGACTTTTATTGTGATGGATTCTTACAGATAGGAAACATACGCAAACATACCTGTCCACAAAATATATCACCCGCAATTCATTTCATCAGCCCGCCAAGTTTTTACGGCATAGTCAACCCAAGACAAGTTGCGAAAGCTCCAAAACTGCGCAAAGCAAGAAGCGCGCTGGAGAAGAGAAGCCGCTGCCTGCAGTGTTCAAGGCCTCCACCCTTCCGACTTCCCCGCCAGCCACGCACACACCCTCCCTCCCTCCCTCCCTCCCTTCCCTTTCCACACCACTCCTCTCCTCTCCTCGATGAGCACGCTGCGCGCCAATAGCTCCATGACGTCCCAGAGCGAAGACGACGAGTACCAGTACCAGAGCGACGGCGGCAACGCCATGGACGACGACGACGACCGCTACTCGTACGAAGAGGAGGACGATGAGTACCAATACTCGGACGACAACGACAGTGCGTCTGACGCCACGCCGTCTCCACTCGCCGCCTCGTCCGCACTTAAAACGCGCAGCCCACGGTCGTACGACACTACAGCAGCGACTCGAGCTGCAAGTGGCGCAGCTGCAAAGAAGAAGCGCGTGAGCGCCGCCAGCAGCGACGCCCGCCATGGGAAGCAGCCGAGCGAGTACCGTGTGATTGACGAAGAGGAGCTCTTCCACGAACAGCGGGCGCTCGTTCATGAGATCGCCCAAGTGCTCGAGATTACGCCAGCGGTGGCGGCGGTGCTGCTGCGCCACTTTGCGTGGAACAAAGAGAAGTTGTACGAAGGGTACTACGCGGACCCGGTGCAAGCGCAAGCGGACGCTGGCGTGGCCCACGCGGCGGCGGCGGCTCCTGTGGTCCCAGACGGCGTTCTGGTAGGTTTAGTGTGTGTGTGTGGTGGTGGGTCTAGGACTGGTACTGACACCTGTGTGGGGTGTTTGTTTGTATGGGCAGGTGGACTGTATGATTTGCTGCGACTCGTACGCTGCGAATGAGGTCTTTGGCATGGGCTGCGGCCACCTCTTTTGTCTGGTACGGAGCTCATTTTCTACTTCATTATTTCCATGCCGACGACTATTAGCACTCTGAACTGAACTGGATCATGGTAACCCGTACTTAATACCCACAGGACTGCTGGAAGCCGTACCTGTCACTGAAGATTGGCGAAGGACCGCTCTGCGTCACCACCACATGCCCAGCCCACGGCTGCAACGAGGTGCGCTCTTGAATGTCCCTCTTTCTCTGTCTCTTTCCAGGACCTCACTAACTGCCACGATTGTTTGACTAGGCGGTGACGGACGCGATCTTCAAGAAGCTCACGAGTGCATCGGACTTTACGCGCTACTCGCGCTACGTGCTGCGGTCGTACGTGGACATTAACAAGTGCGTCAAGTGGTGTCCGTCGCCCGGGTGCAACAAGGCGATTTCAAGCGCTGGCGGGCTCTCGGCTGTCACGTGCACGTGCGGCTGTGTGTTTTGCCTCCGGTGCGGCGAAGAATCGCACGCGCCAGTGACGTGTGAGCAGCTCGCGTCGTGGCAAGAAAAGTGCAAGAACGAGTCGGAGACTGCGAACTGGATCCTCGCGAACACGAAGAAGTGCCCCAAGTGCGCCGTGCGCATCGAGAAGAACCAAGGATGCAACCACATGACGTGCAAGAAGTGCAACAACGAGTTTTGCTGGATCTGCATGGAGTCGTGGGCCAAGCACGGCTCAGGCACAGGCGGGTACTACAAGTGCAACCGGTACGACGGCGGTGAAGCGGCCGGCGACACGGACGCGGCCCGTGCGAAAGCGGAGCTCGACCGGTACTTGCACTACTACCAGCGGTTTGCAAACCACTCGGAGGCCGGGAAGTTTGCGCAACGTATGCGTGAAGGCACGGAAAGCCGCATGGTCGAGCTCCAAGCGAGCCACGGCGACTCATCGTGGATCGACGTGCAGTTCCTGAACGCTGCGACCGAGCAGCTCATTGAGTGCCGTCGCGTGCTCAAGTACACGTACGTGTTTGGGTACTACTTGCCGGCCGGGAAAGAGAAGAATCTGTTTGAGTACCTCCAAGAGAACTTGGAGAAGAACGCAGAGCACCTCACGGGGCTCTCGGAAGCGCCGCTCGACAAGATGAACCGCTCGGACGTGATCAACTACACGCGCGTGACGGAGACGTTCCTGCGCAACTTGCTCACGGGCGTTGAAGACGGGCTGACGTCGGCTGGAGCGCTGTAAGCCAGCGGACGAGTGACGTCAGTGGGCAGGTGGACAGGTGAGCGATTGGTTGAGTGCGAACGAATGGTTCGTTCCTCCAGTCGCTGTTCCTTCCCAGCTCTCGCACGACGGACGACGGACGATGGACGATGGACGATGGCAGGCAGGCAGCACACCCGTGGCGGTGGCGGATACAGAAACAGAACCGACTCGCTCCCCACAGCAGCCGCAGCACTCTAATGTATGGACACGGATGGATGGATGGATGCCTTTCACATGTGTGGGTGGCTGTAGTAGTTGTAGGGAGTTATAGTGGCTATGGTGCTTGCTGGTCTTAGTCTCAGTCTCAGTCTCAGTCGTCGCCACGCAGGACGCGTGCTGCTGCCATGAGCGCCTTGCGGGCCGCGGGGTCTCGGATGCCGAGGAAGTTGAGGTCCGCCGTCTCAATACCAGTCTGCCAAGCACGAGTTTAGTTAGTTTGATGGGGTCATGGGTCGGTCGTCCAGTCCCCATCTCCCCCTCTCTCACACGATAGTCACACCCACACACATACGCACCTCGCGGATAAAGTCGATGGACGCGAAGCCTTTCGCCTTGAACGTCGCAGTGTAGCGCTGCAGCTGCATCGCTTGGAGCCACTGGTAGACTTCGTCCGCTGCGTCCTCGGACTCGGAACCAGCGGTAAGTGGTGCTGACGTGACGCTCGACCGCTCGTCCTCGCCGTCGTGTTGCGGCGCACCACGCGGTTTCGTGGGCGCGCCTCCGCTTCGCTTGGATGTTGCTGACTCGGGGCACCTCGTTTCAGGCTGCTTCCCACACCGCAACGGGCTACTACTGGCGCTCGTCGTCGCCTTCTTCTTCTTCGCAGCCGGGTCGGCGTCGTTGGCAAAGTCGATCGCCTCGTTGATCAGCGTCATCCACGTGTGCAGGTCATCCCGCGTCTGGGCTTGCAGCTCGCGCTTGATCTTCCAGCTGCCGTTGATCACGTGGAAGCAGAGCTCGGGCATCTCAGTGGTCTTCCAGATCCGACAGTCGCGCAGCGAGAGCGTCGAGAGCGCTTCTGCAGGTGTCACGGTCGAAGGTGTCGCCCCACCAGCGCCGCTGTCGGGACTGGAGTAGTGCAGCTGGTCACCGTCCAGGAGGAACCACTTGGCCGACCACCCGCGCGTGCCGCGTCGATTCCGCTTCAGCAGCACGCCAGCGTGGCGCGGTGGTGGCAACGATGGCAACTGCCGTTCACTCGGACGGAACTCGAGCTCCTCGTCCGCGTCGTACGGGAGGGCGATGATGTCTGCTGTGCTGTGGCCCGAAGCGTCCGCTTCATCGCTCTCCAGGTCCAGCGTGTCGTCGCGTTTCCGACCACTGCAAGTACCGTCCGCGCTCTCGACGCCGCCGTCGTCATCGTCGTCTTCATCTTCTTCGTCGCTCCCGTCGTCGTCTTCCTCGTCGTCGTCGTCGATCTGTGGCTCGCACTCGTCAGCGTTCGCAAGCGGCGTGAACGGCCGGAGCTCTACAGCCACGGGCTCCACTCCGTCGAGCAGCTGCTTCTGCGCCAGCAGCGCTTCGAGCGTCGCGACCGCCACACGGGCTGTCGGCCGCTCTGACGGCTCGAACGCCACGCACTGCTCAGCCAACCGCGCGAACGCTGGTGGACACGTCGCTGGAAGCGCATCGAGGAACTCGCACACGTTGACGCGAAACTTGAGCTGCGGGAGGCGCGAGAGGAAGCCGTCGTGGTTCGCGACGCGACAGCAGAGCATCTCCATGAGCACAACGCCAAAGCTGAAGACGTCGACGCTCTCGTCGTAGTCCTCATCGAGGAACATCTCGGGCGCCATGTACGCGTCCGTGCCGCAGTACGACTTGCGGCGTACCACTTGGCTCGCAGACTCGATCGCAGCGGCGGTCGCTGCTGCTGCCTTCATGTCCATTGCGAAGCCAAAGTCGCACAGCTTTGCACGGTACTGGTCGTCGAGCTGCGCAGTCAGCAACGAGAAAGACCACACACATACGCATACACTGAGTAGTCTGCGAGCGCGACAGTGTAGCTATAGCGTAGAAAGGCCTATACACGCACGAGAATGTTGGACGACTTGATGTCGCGGTGGATGACGTGCTGCTCGTGGAGGAACGCGACGCCTTGAGCCGCGTCGAGCGCAATGAGCGCAAGGCGGCGCCAGCCGACGTGTGGGAGCGAGCCATTACGGATCGCGCGCAGCAACAGGTCAATGTCGCCGTTGTTCGCGTGCTCGCTCAAGATCCACACTTGCTTGGCTTTGCGGTGGTCGCACGCGCCAATGAACTCGAGCAGCCGCGGGTGCTGCAAGCGCTGGAGAATCTGCACTTCTTTGAGCACAAACGGCGGGATGTGGCCGTCGGCGTCCTTTGGCTGGCACTTGACGGCCACGCGCTTCTTCCCGAGCTCGCCCGCGTACACGACCGAGAAGGCGCCTTTGCCAATCTCGCGGCCAATGGTGATTTGCTGCGGCTCGAGCGCGAAGAGGCACTCGGTCGCGGGGCTCCGGGCCTCGTCTCCGCGCTGGTTCGCCGACATTGGTGACGTGCGTGGGCGTGCGTATGGGAGCGCGCGGAGGACAGAGCTCTTCAGGTCCGTTCGTGTGTGTGTGCGCTTTCTTGACGAGGCTTCCGTTCGTCGCAGCAAACAACAGCGTAAGTCACGTTGAGGCTCGAAAATGGCTTCACTTGTTGTCGTTTTTGCAAAGTGAGACCACGGTATACCTCGAGAGGATTGACGCGGTGGCGAGAAAGGGCCCGTTGACGTGCGAGGTTCGTTCTCGTGGGCGGCTGGCGCTCCGGCTTCGCCGGACAGAGACGAGCGGATTGGTGGAGTGTGAGAGCGGAACGTGTCGAGCGCTCAAGTGCGTCGCCGCCGGCCGGCCGTCGCACTTCGCTTCGCTTCGCACGAGTCCACCAGGAGCGAGCTAAAAACAGCCGCGCGAGCTGACTATCTGGCGGTTTTCACTGGCGCTCAGTATGCGACCGGGAATAGCTCCCAACTGCTTGATGCAGAGGAGGTCTTGCGCGCGCTTCTTGTTGTTGTTGTGCGTTGCGTGGGGGATGGTGTGAGCGCTGGCTCATGAACTTGACAGCTTTTGGAGTGAGGTTTGAAAGCCTTGTGACCGCGACTCATAGGCACACACACGTAGGAACCACGACGCTCCCAGGAGGAGCTCTTCGAAGAGACCCGAGGTGTGTGCTAAATAAAAATTAATTTCGAGCACGAAACGGCGCGAATCTCGGATCCCGTGCTCATTTGAAAATCGTATGCCTCATATAATATTTGTGGTGTTTAGCGAAGTCCGGATCAGGCTGAAGTTGACGACCCTGGCGCTATTGCGCCGTGTGCCGCGACCACTGCGCGCAGCGTCGGCATGTACTCGTTGATGATCGCCGAGATGTTGAATGTGACGTGGTTGAGCATGTGCGGGTTGCTGCTGCCGAGCGCACGGTACTCGTCGAAGCTGATAAATCCGTCGCGATCCAGATCCACATCCTCCATCGTCTTTGACACGATCGTCTCGAGGCTTTCGGGTGGGATGTTGATGCCGTTCTCCTGGATGCAGGCCTCGAGCATGCTCAGCAGCTCTTGCTTTGACAGCTTGTCGTCGCGGTCCGTGTCCAAAATGTCGAACGAGACTGTGTCGCATTGGTGGATACACACGTACAGAATAGAATGGACAAACAAATGCAGCCGAGAGCTAGCCGGTCAACATACGACAGCAGCACACAAGCTGGTAATACAAGAGACAACCACGCACGCACAATTCAAGTGACGTACAGCGCAGCTTCTCGTCCGCTGAAGCTTTCGAAGAGAGGATCGAGACGCTCTGGAGGAACTCGGCAAAGCTGATGCACGAGTCGTCGTTCGTGTCGAAAAGCTGGAAGATGCGGTCGACGTACAACGACTCCTTGACCGTGAAGCCAAGTGCGGTCTGGAAGTCGCTGCGGTCGATTAATCCGTCGTCGCGTGCTGCGGTGGAGATGAGGTCGAAGTGCACACGCAACGCCACGACCTCCTCGACCGAGAAGTGCGTCGACTGCACGAACTCGCTCACCTGCGCGTCGCTGAGTGCACACGTGAGTGGACTTGCACCGGCCCTAACATCACCCGCTGTCCCAGCAGCGCTCAGCTCTTCTCGTGCAGTGGAGGCTGCTGCACCCATATGCGCGCTTGCTTTGTTGCTGTTGTGGTTAGCTGGTACAACCAGAGAAGAGATGGTTTCGTTGAGTAGCAAGCGAAGCGGCACAGCATCGTTACTTCCATTACCAAAATGATCAAAATGGCTTCATTCGTGCGATGTTTTGCATAACGATACCGGTAAAGCCGCAAGATCCAGCGTTGGTGGGGCTGTACTGCCTGCAGCGGGCGACGCGATGACGTGTAGATCAAGTTCGACGGCGTCGCGATGATCGCTCAGCTCTTTTCGGGACGGGCAGATGAGTTTGACGGTTTAGCACCTGTTGACTTTGCGGCAAGTTCTGGTCAATATAATTCGTCTACTTTACAATTATAGCAAATCACAGTTCAGTACCTATCTAAAAGTGCAGGAACCGATATCTTAATCTATTTGATGGGTCAAAAACGCATCTACCAGTTTATTTACCGGTAATTTCGAGCGTGACAAAACCAGATAACCTATTTGGAGAGGTAGAATATATTCGCCTGCCTTAAATGCACACCAATCCTCTCTGAAACCATGATACCTCTATCTCATTCATACTAATACTCTGTCGCTGTCTGATGCATCTTCATCCGTGTTCCGATCTTAGAACCCTCCCGAGTTTATATTATTCGCTAATCTCCGTGTCAATCTTTCCAAAGGCATCTCCCTACTTTTCACCCGCTCCTCGCCAGCCACCACACAATATTCCGCCAATTGCTCGCCCGACGCTCCAAGTGTGCCGATGCTCGCGATCCGCGCGCTCTCGTCGCGCCTGCCGCGCCAGGCGGCCACCCGCCGCGCGGCACAGGTGTTCGCGTTCTCCTCCACCTCGGATGAAGACAGCGCCGCCGCCGCTCCGGTGTCCACGCAGCCCATTGAGAACGGCGTCATCTCGGCCATCCCCATCGCGCAGGTAGCTCTTGCGTTGCGACGAGTGTAGCTGCAGTGGCTGCTTCTGTGCGTGTGCGTGTGTCCGTATGCGTGTGGCAATGGTAGCCTGACACTGTGAGGCTCCTGTGGCATTGCCAGGCGACGTCAGCGGATCTGCTCAAGCACTTTGCGTTCACAAAGGAGACGCAGGAGAAGCTGCTGCCAGAAGGGTGCGTTCTTGTGTCGTCACGTTACGCAAAGACTACTATGTGTGTGCGCTCACAATTGCCATACAAACGCATCCACTGCGCTCACAGCATCCACCGCCACATGGAGAACACGTTTGAGCTCGTGGGCCACCGCCACGTGATGCTGCGCGAGCACACGCTCGAGATTATCTCGCTCATGAAAGGTGCGTTCGTCTGTGTGGAGAGAGAGAGCGAGAGGGCGTGTGCTGACCCACTCTGGCGTCCGTGCTGCAGACTGGGAGAACCAGAAGACGGCTGAGCGCGTCCCAGGCTTTGTGCTCGACGGCGAGCGCGGCTCAGGCAAGAGCTTTGCGCTGCAGCAGGTCGTGCAGTTCGCACGCGAGAGCAACTGGCTCGTGCTCTACGTGCCGCACGCGCGCGCGTGGTGCTACGAAGCGCCGTACGTGATGCGGTCGCCCATAGATGAGTCGAAGTTTGACATTGACGTGTTTGGCGTCGAGCTGCTCGAGAAGTTCCTACTCTGCCACGGGACGCAGCTGAGCGCTGTGCCGCTCCGTGGGAACTACGGCGACCGGTACTACCCTGCATCGCTGGACGCGAAGCCCAAGAGCGCCGCCGAGTTTGACCCAGCGACGCTCACGCTGCGCGACCTTGTTGAGAACGGCATCAAAGACGAAGACCTCGCGTGCACAGCAGTCGTGGACCTCCGTGCCGAGCTCGCTCTGGTGACCGAGTTCCCAGTGCTCATTGCGGTCGACGAGTACAACACGTGGTTCGCCAAGACTGTGTTTGGCTTTGAAGGCAAAGACGTGCTCCCGGGCGACCTCTCGGTCGTTGCAGCGCTCCGGGACGTGGGCGCTGACGGCCTCCCGGCTGCGCGTCGACTGGCGAATGGGCTCTTCATTGCTGCAGTGACGGAGAACTACCCGTCGCGGTTCGACTTTAAGAAGCAAGCGGACTACCGCGCACTGCGTCGGACCATGCGCGCGTACTCGAAAGCGGAGCTCGCGAGCATCGTGGCGTACTACAACCAAGTCGCGTTCCTGCACGACAAGCCGAGCGAGTCGGAGCTCGCGTACTTTCGGCTCATGACCAAGTCGCTGCCACTGCACGTCTTTGACCGCGCGTCGTACGCGTAGACAGTGGCAAGTGAGAGAGAGTGAGAGTGAGGGAATGAGAGAGAGCGTGCGAGCCAATGGAGGAGGAAGGAGAAGTCTGTTGTGGTTTCGCTAGTAGAGAACGAGGAAGCAGCCTTTAGCTCAAGTTGTCTTTGTGTTTGTATGGACTGGACTGGACTGGTGACTGTGTGGGACGGACGAAGCGAATGGAGCTCTTCACTTTGTCAATTTCGACACCCAAAGAAGGCTGAAAAAGTCCAATTCACGCACACGATGGGCAAGAAGAACAGCGACGAGCTGTCGTTGCCGACGCACGGCGGCGGCAAGTCGAAGAGCCGGAGCGATGCGCCTTCGAAAGGCAACAAGGGCGGCAAAAGCAAGAGCAAGGGCCGCAACGGGCCGTCGGCGCCGCTCGAGTCTGCGCGCGGCGACGACGAGTCGGAAGCCAACTACCGGCGCCGCTCGTTCCCTGTGACGTTGCGCATGTGGGACTTCCAGCAGTGCGACTCGAAGCGGTGCACGGGGCGCCGGCTCTGCCGCTTCGGCTACGTCAAGTCCATGAAGCCCGGCCAGCACTTCCGCGGGCTCGTGCTCTCCCCAGCAGGCGAGCAAATCGTGTCCCCTGCCGATCGGGTACGTGGCGGCATTTCCTCGATTAAATGACTGGCTGGCAGCGTCTGTGATGTGTGACGACAGCAGAGTAGTATTTAACATGGACGACTACGAACATTACGCAGGGCATTGTTGAGTCGATCGGCATCTCGGTGATCGACTGCTCGTGGGCCAAGGTCCAGGAGCTGCCGTACAAGCAAGTGCGCTCTGGCTCGCACCGGTTGCTGCCGTTCCTCGTGGCCGCGAACTCGGTCAACTACGGGCGGCCGTACAAGCTCTCGTGCGCGGAAGCGATTGCTGCGACGCTCTTTATCTGCGGGCTCCGCGACGAAGCGTTTCAGGTCATGGGCGAGTTCCCATGGGGCCTCGAGTTCATGAAGATCAACATGGACTGTCTCGAAGCGTATGCAACGTGCACAGACAGCGAAGAGGTCGTGGCGGCGCAGAACGCGTACTTGGCGTCGTGCGAGGCCGAGCAGCAGGTTCGCCAGCGTCGCGTGGACTTGCCCGGCATGGGCAGCGACCACGACGACGAGGACGACGAGGAAGAAGAAGAAGAAGAAGAGCAGCTTGACCGGTTCGGGAACGTCATTCCGCGTGAAGTGGCCGCGAACGCCACGGTGCCGAAGGTTGTGCGAGTGCTCGAGCTGCCGCGTTTGGACAGCGACAGCGAAGAAGAAGCCGACGCTGACGACTCGGATGAGGAAGACGAGGTGCTCGACCGCTTCGGCAACACAGTGCCGCGCAGCAGCGTGAACGAGCAGCTCTTTAAGCACAAGACGTACGGCGGTGACAACGTCGCAGAGGGCGAGAACAGAGACGACGACATGGACGCACTGACCAAGAACTTGCACCTCGCAGCAGACGCGGTCCGGAAGACGCAGCAGATGCGTGAGGCCCGGAACGCAGCCGACGGCAGTGGAGACGATGCGAAGGACGCATTCGCGTACTCGTCGATGGCCGACGTGGCGCGCCAGCAGCTGGCGACCGTGTGTCTCGAGAAGACGGCGATCGCGATCTCGGGCGACGCGGTGCTGCAGCTGCCCGAGTCGGTGTTTCTGCAGTGGAAGGCTGAGCAGACAGTGGACCCAGTCGCGACCGAGACGCCGGTAGTGAGCGCCGAGGTGGACGCGGAGCAAGAGCCGTCCAATGTGGCGGCCTCATAGCCACAGCGAGAGACGCCCATTCACATGAGATACAGAGATGGACGCCCACGCGACAGCGTTCATTGAATTGCGGTTCATGTTGCATGGTATTCGGTCTGTTGTCAGGACGAACAGAGAGCTTCATCTATAGTAGCAGTAGCCAATCCTACCAGCTTCCATCCACGACAGCCACAGCCCCTGTTAGTGTCACTTCCTGGTAGTTGCTGGGACTGCTGGCGTCACGCTTGCAGTGACTGCAGTGCTTGGACCGGTCGATGCTGTGGCGGCCGAGCGTGGCCGGAGCACAGACAGCCCACTGCGCTTCTTCTGCCACGACATGACGGAGAACTTGGGGCTCTTGGGAACCGTCAGGCGCTTCGGAGGCTTCTTCGTGGCGGCCAGGTCCTGTTGTTGTTGGTGCTGCTGCTGCTGGGTTGGAGGTGGTGCGGGGAGCTGAGAGCTCGAGCGCTGGGTCTTCAGTGCCAATGATGCCGACGCCGTCGACTGCACAGGCGGCGCGAACACGACAGACTCGTCGCGCTCAAATGCTTTGGGCTGCGATAGGAGCGGCTGCTGGGAAGCTCCACCGCCACTGCTGCCACCTAGGGCCGCAATCATCTGGTTGGCAGACTCGGCGAGCGTCTGGCCACTGCCTGCCCGCTGCGCTCGGATGAGCGAGTTTGTCGAGCCGACAAACGTTGCTGGGGTGTTACTGAGCACCGGAGCAGCGGTGGTGGTGCTCATGGCAGCGACTGGGACGAGCAGTCCTGTACACACGCGGGTCAGCCCAGCAGACATCGCCCGACGAGGAAGCGTTGCTGACACAGCTGCGCGTGTCGGCTCTGCACGCGTTTGGTTCCTGACGGTAGCGCGCAGTTGTCTGCTCTCCACGTCGCTGTCGGACGATGACGATTCGGACGACGACGATGTGGACGAGCACTCTGGCTTCCTCGTCCTCCGCGCGCCGCCAGTGTCTCTGGTGGTGACGTCGTTGTGGACCGAGACGCCACTATCGTGTGCTGCTGGTGCGGCTGCTCGCCAAGCAGCGGTGCGAGAGGCACCAGCTGCCGTCTTGTGCGTTGCGAGCGCCGAGTTGGTCGCATTCGCTGGCTTGGAGAGCGCAGAGATGAGCGCTTTCGAGCGTTCACCGAGAGCGATCGCTGCAGCGATGGCTTGTGCTGGGTCGCACGGAGCGCTTGCGGTGGCAGCAATCGCAGTCGGAGTCAGACGGTGGCTGCTGGGCGCACCGAGTTGGTCGGGAGCCTTGATCTCTTCCCTTCGTCCGAGGTCTCCGGAGTGGAAGTGGAAAGCTCTCGTCTCGGGAAGAGCAGTGTCTGTTGTCTCTAGCGCTGGCGCTGACGCCTTCGTCGCGGCTGCGGAGAGTGGTCGAACGCTCCGTGTCCTGGCGGATGTGAGCATCGAGGGCTCGCTGTCGGACCAGTTTGCCGTCGTTGGTATCGAGAGCTGGTGGCTTCCGTTCGGGTTGTGTGGCGCAAGGCGGTCGGAGTGGTGGGACAGCTGCGTCGGATACTGTGGCGCGTCGTCGTGGTGCTGATGCTGGTTCGAGACCACAGCCGGAGCTTCGGAGGGCTGCTGGCGAGGCACCGGCGGCTTGGTCGTCAGGCGTATTCGAGGCCGGTTCGACCCGATCGCGACCGCAGCGACCGGCGGCTCTCTTGCTCCAGGATTCAGATCCGGCGGCACTCTGCCAAGGATATGATTATGAGAAGTCGAAGCCGATGCCACCGGCTGACGCAGCATCGAGTTGATCATGCTCATCCCTGCCGAGCCACACATGACGACATTCGACTGCGCCGAACTCGGGTGACCACTACCCCCGGGTCCTGAAACAACAGACTTGGCGTGGGACGAACTCGGTTGGAGCTGTGGTTTGACTCGAGCAGACGAAGGCGTCGCGACAGCCGCGCTCTGACGAGTTCCGTGCTCGCGAATCTCCTCCTCTGCAAGTTCACTGTCAACCGCAGAGGCGACGTGTGCGACAGACTTGCGGAAGGTGTCGACTTCCTTGAGAATGAGCGACCGCAGGTCCATCTTCGTGAGCTTCTTGTTGCTCTCGAACGAGAAGTCGAGACGCAAGTTCGGGGCCGGGTCTGCAGCCGCTTTGCACTTCTTCTCAATCGCTTGCATGTACGGGTGCGCGAGCGCGTCGTGGGCCGAGATGCGTCGTGTCGGATCGAACTCGAGCAGCTTGTCGAGCAAGTCAACCGCGTCGTCGGTCGCGGCTGGAAACAGCGACCGGAACGGCACACGGGGTTTCTTCCCGAGCGACTTGAGGAACCGCTGTGCTTGGGCACTCTTGATGCGTGCGGTTGACTCGGGCGACGGCGTGCCGATCACGTCAAAGATGAGCGAGAGCTGGTGGAGAAAGTTCTTGCCCGGGAACAACGCCTTGCGGCCGAGGATCTCGGCAAAGATGCACCCGACAGACCACATGTCCACGCTCTCGTCGTAGAACCCGTCGGGCTGGAGCATGAGCTCTGGCGCGCGGTACCACCGCGTGACGACATGTTCCGTCATCGGCGCTCGTCCCTCGCTCGGAGGTCGTGTTGTCGTTGCGTTTGCAGGTGCGGAGCGAGGACGCTCCGTGGATGCTGTCGAGCCAGCAGCAGTCGAGTGGCTGCTCGATCCGTAGCGCGCCTTCGGGATCTTCCTCGCGAGCCCAAAGTCCGCGATCTGCGGCAGCAAGAAGCGTGACAACAGAGACGTGACACCCATCCCACCAGCGAAATGACTCGTGTCAGTGACGAAGATGTGGCAGCAGTGCATAGATCGGCCGCTGCTGTCACGCACGCACCTTCAGCTGACAGGTCTTGCTGAGCAGCAGGTTCCCGGGCTTGAGGTCACGGTGCAACACCCCATTGTCGTGCAGGTACTTGACGCCACGCAGGAGCTGGTGGAGAAAGTACTTGACATGGGACTCGGAGAGCGCTTGGGAGCTCTGGATGACGCGGTGCATGTCTGTATCCATGAGGTCCATGACGATGTAGAGCTCGTCGTCCTTGAGATTCGTCGACAGGTTGTGGATCGAGATGATCTATTGAAGGAGGTACACACACATGACACAGTACATCCATATGTTAATGGCCAGCAAGGTACAGCAGCCGGATGCTACACGGACGTAGCTGCAATACTCTAGCGTGTGACGGTACGTTTGGGTGCCGGCCGAGCAGCTGGAGTAGTAGCACTTCCCGGAGCGTGTGCTTAGCGTCCGCGGTGCGCTTGGCCATTGGCGTCACCTTCTTGATCGCCAGGTTCAACCCTGTCTCACGGTCCTTTGCCGCACTGCGCGACAATGCCGATAGGACAAAGAGAGTGAGCTGAGCGACTGTATCGATGTCTGTCTAGCTCGCTGCCGATTGCGTACCAGACGATTCCGTAGGAGCCTTTGCCCAGCGGGTTCAGGAACTGGTATCGCGCGTCGACCTTGAAGAGACTGCCATAGACCTTGAAGCCACTCGCGTCTTTCGTAGACTGCTGGTACGGCGTGGTCGAACTGGTCGTCGTAACGTTGCCGCCGGGTCCGATGCCGCCTGGATGCGCCGCTAGTGGAGGCGCGTACGCAGTCGCCATCGTCCCGTTGATGGGGACCGAAGCGTCGACCTGCACTCACTTCTTGTGCATCAAGACGACGGCAGTCGGTGAACTCGAGAGCAAGTGCGGTCAGGTGTCCAGCCAGCCAGGATGGCATCGGACTCCTCTGAGGTTTGCATGTCAATCTAAATACAGAACTCTTGGCGACTTCTGGAGACTCCTGGAGACGCGACAATACCATCTTCAGCTTGACGCGGCAATACAGGCATGGACAAGTGTCGGTTCCCAAGCTCAGAGATTCTGTGGATTCTGTCTGTATTTTCAAGGCCACTGCGAATACTGTGAAGGCACTCGCATGCGAGCTGCAGGACGTGAAGACTGAGCATAACGACAGCGTGACGACTCGAATGTTGGTACAGCTACAGATGTACCACTTCAACCTGAGAACTTGGTGGTATATCTACGCATCACAAGGCGTTCCACCAAGCTGCAAGTACAGCTCGTCCACGCGCGAACCATGGCGCTTGCACGCCACACTCACACGCATACCACCACGACCACAAGCGCTTTCTTGAGACGAAGTTGAGTCACGTTGTACGATTGATGAGATTGTCCCAGCCATTGACTAATCGAATAGCCAATCAAAAGTCGGGATCTCGGATTGATACGTCAGAGAGGAGGATTCCTTCGGACACATGTTAACTATTCACAAACAGCGGAATTGTTCCCAGGACTTCCATCCCGATCGCGACACATCACCTCGCCAATCGAAGTCTCCAAAGGATCCGCCCTCCGGTAGCGCAAAACGCGGATGACACCACGTGAGCGCTTCAGCACACGCACTCTGTAATTCGCAACCGACTGCACAAGCGCGTACACATCCTACTGACCAAGAACCTCGGTTGGCGCACAATGGTGGCCCCGCTCGCGAGCACCGTCGACACGGACGCCGACTGCACTCCAACAAAGCCGGTGCTGCCGGCCTCCGCCGCCGAACTCCTGCTCGCACACGACCCGCACACGCTCCACGACCTCGTGGCGACCAAGATGGAGATCGCGCTCGGCCGTGCGCTGCCACAGATGGACGTGCGCTTCCGCAATCTCTCGCTCTCGGCCGACATCGCTGTCGTCTCGGACGAGACCGACGCGAGCACCGACGGCGGCAAGCCCGAGCTGCCGACGCTCTCGAACGTGCTCCGCAAAGGTCTCGCGGCGCTCGCAGCCAACAAGAAGACGGTGCGCAAAGAGATTCTAAAGAACGTGACCGGCGCGTTCCAGCCAGGCACAATGACGCTCGTGCTCGGCCAGCCGAGCTCGGGCAAGTCGTCGCTCATGAAGATCCTGAGCGGCCGCTTCCCGATGAAGAACAACATCACACTCGAGGGCGAGATCACGTACAACGGACTCAGCCAAGACGAGCTCCGCACGCGCTTGCCGCAGCTCGTAGCGTACACAACGCAACGCGACAACCACCTCCCGACGCTGACTGTGAAGGAGACGCTGCAGTTCGCGCACCAGTTCAGTGGTGGCGAGTTCGCACGGCGCGCGGACGAACTGCTCGCGAACGGTTCGCCGGAAGAGAACGCAGCTGCGCGAGAAGCCGCGAACGTGATGCTAGAGCACCACCCGACGATCGCAATCAAGCAACTCGGACTGCAGAACTGCCAGGACACGATCGTCGGCGACGCGATGCTCCGTGGTGTCTCGGGCGGCGAGCGGAAGCGCGTGACGACGGGCGAGATGGGCTTCGGGATGAAGTACGTTGCGCTCATGGACGAGATCAGCACGGGCCTCGACAGCGCAGCGACGTTCGACATCATCCGCACACAACGGAGCATTGCCAAGAAGTTTCGCCGGACAGTTGTGATCGCACTGCTGCAGCCAGCGCCCGAGGTCTTTGCGCTCTTTGACGACGTTCTGCTCCTGAACGACGGCGACGTGATGTACCACGGTCCGCGGGAGCACGTGGTCGCGTACTTTGCGTCGCTCGGCTTCGAGTGTCCCGTTGAGCGTGACATTGCAGACTTCCTGCTCGACCTCGGCACGAAGCAGCAGCTAAAGTACCCGCTCTCAGGGCGGCTGGTGCTTCCACAGGAAGCGGACGCGCGGCCGCGGTTCGCGACCGAGTTCGCCGACATCTTTCGTCGCTCCGCGATCCACGCTGAGATGCTCACGCGTCTCGACGCGCCACTGAGCGTCGACGCACTCGAGACCGTGCGGACGCACATTGCGCCGATGCCGGCGTTCCACCAGTCGTTCTGGGCGAGCACGTGGACGCTGATCCAGCGTGAGTCGCTCGTCAATATGCGCAACACGTCGTCGCTTGTCGGGCGAGCGATCATGATGATCGGCATGGGGGTCATGTACGCCGTGACGTTCGTCCAGTTTGACGCAACCGAAGTGCAGGTCGTCATGGGCATTGTCTTTGCGGCCGTACAGTACCTTGGACTCGCACAGTTTACGCTCATCCCAGCGTATGTGGACGCACGCGAGGTCTTCTACCGACAGCGCGGTGCCAACTTCTACCGCACGTCGTCGTACGTCCTCGCGAACTGTGTGAGCCAGCTCCCGATCGCTGTCGCTGAGACGCTCGCGTTCGGCACGCTCGTGTACTTTATCTGCGGCTTCGACCCAACGCTCCGTGGCTTTGCGGTCTTTGAGCTCGTGCTCCTGCTCATGAACGTGACGTTCGGCGCGTGGTTCTTCTTCATCGCCGCCATCACGCCCAACATTTACATCTCGAACCCGCTCATGAACTTCTCGCTCCTCTTCTTCATCCTCTTTGCCGGCTTCAATGTGCTCCGGAGTCAGATCCCCACGCACTTTATCTGGATCTACTGGCTCAGTCCGATCAGCTGGGGCGTCCGCGCGATCGCTGTGAACGAGTACCGCTCAGCGACCTACGACGTCTGCGACTACGGCGATGTTGACTACTGCGCCACGTTTGGGAACCAGACCATGGGTCAGTACTACCTCAGCTTGTTCGACGTCCAGTCCGAGAAAGCGTGGGTGCTCTACGGCGTGCTCTACCTGCTGGCGTCCTACGCCCTCTACATGTTCCTCGCGTACCTCGTCTTCGAGTACAAGCGCTACGAGAGTCCAGAGAGCGTGAGCGTGAGTGTGCCGAGCGACGAGGCGACAGAGACGTCGACAGCGGCGTATGTGCTCGCAGAGACGCCCAAGGGCTCGTCGAGTGCTGCGACGCTCGCTTCGGAGCCACTCCAGCAAGACGTGGCAGTCAGCATCCGCGGCTCGGAGCGCAACTTTACACCGGTGACGCTCGCGTTCAAGGACCTGTGGTACACGGTGCCGCTGCCGAGCAACCCGAACCATGAGACGATCGACTTGCTCAAGGGTATCACAGGATACGCGCTGCCAGGCACGATGACGGCGCTCATGGGGTCGTCGGGGGCTGGCAAGACGACGCTCATGGACGTGATCGCCGGCCGCAAGACTGGCGGCCAGATCCAAGGCCGGATCCTACTCAACGGCCACGAAGCCTCGGACCTGTCGATTCGACGGGCGACAGGCTACTGCGAGCAGATGGACGTGCACTCCGAGGCAGCGACGATTCGCGAAGCGCTCACGTTCAGTGCGTTCCTGCGCCAGGACGCGAGTGTACCAGACAGCGTCAAGCGCGACTCGGTGAACGAGTGTTTGGACCTGCTGGACCTGCACAGCATCGCTGACGACATCGTCCGCGGGCGATCGGTGGAGCAGATGAAGCGGCTGACAATCGGCGTGGAGCTGGCAGCGCAGCCGAGTGTGTTGTTTCTGGATGAGCCGACGAGCGGCTTGGACGCGCGCTCAGCTAAGCTCATCATGGACGGCGTGCGTAAAGTGGCGAACACGGGCCGCACGGTCGTGTGCACGATCCACCAGCCGTCGTCCGAGGTCTTCTTCCTCTTCGACAGCCTCCTGCTGCTCAAGCGTGGGGGTGAGACCGTGTTCTTCGGTGACCTGGGCAAGAACTGCCGCAACCTTGTCGACTACTTTGAGAGCGTCCCAGATGTGGCACCGTTACCTGAGGACTACAACCCAGCGACGTGGATGCTCGAGTGCATCGGCGCTGGCGTCGACAACCACGCGAGTGCGGACGATAACCACAAAGCGGACTTTGTCGGGATCTTCAACGAGAGCGAGCACAGACGTGCACTGGACGCCGAGATCGCAAAGGAAGGCGTTGGGTGGCCGGTGCCGGGCAGCTCTGCGCTCGTGTTTGCGCACAAGCGCGCGGCGTCGTCCAGGACGCAGTTCCAGCTCGTCGTCGCCCGCTACTTTACCATGTATTGGCGCTCGCCGTCGTTCAACCTGAGTCGCATCTTCATGGCGTTTGGGCTCTCGATCATCTTTGGGCTCGTGTTCATCGACGCCGACTACGCGAGCTTCCAGGGCGTGAACTCGGGCGTCGGCACGATCTTCCTCGTGCTCATCTTCAACGGTCTCGCGTCGTTCGAGAGCCTCATCCCGGTCGTGATCCACGAACGCGGCTCAGTGTACCGCGAGCGTGCGTCGCAGACGTACAACGCGTTCTGGTACTTCATGGCCTCGACGCTCGCCGAAGTGCCGTACACGTTTCTGTGCGGCTTCATCTCGACAGCGCTCTTCTTCCCGCTCGCTGGCTTCACGGGCGTCACGACCGCCGTGCTCTTCTGGCTCAACATGTCGCTCATGATCCTCTACCACGCGTACTTTGGACACTTCCTCGCGTTCGCATTGCCGAGTCACGAAGTCGCAGCGATCATCGGCGTGCTCATAACCTCCATCTACTTCCTCTTCATGGGCTTCAGCCCGCCGACCGACTCAATCCCGGCCGGGCTCAAGTGGCTCTACTACATCACGCCGCACACGTACTCGCTCGCGATCTTTGTCGCGCTCGTGTTTGCTGACTGCCCGAGCAACACGACGTTCGACTCGGCGTTGCAGCAGTTCGTGAACGTCGGTTCTGAGCTCGGGTGCCAGCCGCTCAAGAACGCGCCAGTGACCATGAGCCAAGTGACGGTGAAGGAGTTTACGGAGCAGGTCTTTGCGATGAAGTACGACGACATTGGCATCAACTTTGCCATCACAATCGGCTTCACGGTGCTCTTTCGCGTACTCGCGCTGCTCGCGCTTCGGTTCATTAACCACCAGAAACGGTAGGTACTGTAGTCCAGTCCAGGACGAGCCGACCAAGGGTTGGGTACGCATAAAATGAAGTCTGACTTGGAATGAAGCCTGAAGTCTCGTTGGATGTTGTTCGTCTCTCGAAGAAGTTGCTAGTACACAAAGCGGATCTTGTCCGAATACCACATAACCGAATCTCAAGCGAGTCGAATGGACACCTGCAGCACCAGACATCGTCAACGAGGCCGCACGACTGGATCAGCAGCGCGATGCAAACAGCGTGATGGAGTCCTCAGAACGAGGCCGCCATGTGATTGACGCCTGGGTTTGTCGAGATCGACCATATTTCTCGTGCTTACATCCATTTGTGTCACTCACTGTGTCGCCGGGCCACACCCTGTCGACAGGCTCCGGCCCTTTCTGCTTGTGCTCTGGCGTTTGTACACGTCAGCACCGGCGCGTGCCCAAATCTTGGCACGCGCCTGCATCGTTGGTTTCGCAGGGCTGTTCTCCTTGCTAGTCGTCCCGCTGCGAGCGTAGGAGGCAAAGGGCAGAGGCGCTGCCCAAGCAAGTAGACACAGCTACCACATGCTCGTTAACAAACCTACCTTCGCTTCAACACACCCGGACCCAAGGCGACACTATCACGATGAGCGATGTCACGCTCTGGTCGCTGCACGATGACGGTTTGGTTCGCTGAAGTTGACTTTTTATGACATACTTCTCAAAAAGACAGCAATCTACTTGCTTACTTCTCAAAGACGGCTCCTACGCCAGACTTTCACAGCCATGCGGCCATCCCAATTGACCCTAGCGTCTAACACTTGCACGTCATCATCATGGCCGCACTTTTCGTTGTGTTGGGCATAGTGTTCGCCGTCGATGGCTTCGTCGGTCGTCGTGTTCCACACCCGTTGCTCGTCTCATCCACACCATCGCCTTGCTCTTCCACTTCGTCGTCTCTTTGACTGACCACGCTTTCTGGCTTACTGATCCCGCCGACGCCGCTACCACCACTACCACTCTCACCGCTTGTGCCAGTTCATCCACCAGCCTCGCAAGTGTATCAGCAGCGTGCCTGCGTTCAAGGACAACGCTCCGGCGCCGCTGTCACTCGGAAGACCTTGAGGTGGTGCGAACGAAAAGGCGTCCGTTTCGTCGTCTCCCGTCTCAACTACGGTATCTACGCAAGCGAGGGCGACGCTGACCGCTCATGCCGCTGCTCTCGGCCGATGATCCCGCATGGGTGCGCAAGCGTGACCAGACAGCAAGTAGTGAGCTGGCGCACACTCACGGAGAGTCGATCACCGACCCGAACGACCCGCCAGTCGCTGCCTGCTTCTCGATCAGGCAATCGATCAAGCGAAGGCTCGCGTCGGTGTGCGTGCACGATATATGACGACAGTAGCTCGTACACTGTGTGTGGAAGTACGATGTGGAGCCAAGATGCTTCTATAGTATCTGTTCAAGAACTACTGAATGGTGTGCAATGCGAGTGCCTCTTTCGGTATCACGGAAGGACCCTCACCACACTCGCTTATTGCAGCGACCCCATCTCGGCCTCATACGTGGCACTTGGCGCCTCGATCCAGCACTTCGTCCACCATCGCTTGCACGCGTCGAGCGTTCTCCACGAGCTCGAGCTCGCACTGCAGCACGTGCAGATCAACGGCAGACGCGTTTGCTGCGAACGACTGGAACAGCAGCGCTTCCGACCGGTAAAAGTCCTTCTCAGTCGTCAAGACCACCACTTCGCGCCCCGTCGTCCGCGCAATCTCTGCTGCTTGATGCGCCATGTCGTCCACGTCTCTGCGGCTGAACGCGTGGTGATCTGGGAACGACTCGGTGTGCACTTCGTGCCAGCATCCCATACCTTCCACGACAAGCTGTACTGACGCTGGGTTGCCGACGCCGCACACGACGAGCGCGACCTTACCCTTGAACTCGGCAAGCCAACGCTCCGTATCGGGTTCGGGTCTTCCCGGCACCTTTCGCTCTGCGTCGTCTCCATTGTCGCCTTCCGTATCTTCAACAGCTTCTGATGTGGCGTCCCACGCGACACGAGTTCGCATATCGAGGACGCGAACGACGCGCTTCACGCGCAGACGGGAGGTTGCGAGCACTGGTAGCGGTCGACTGGAGCCTTTCATGGCTGTCATGTTCCCTGCCTCGGGTGACTCGACCACCCTGGGCGTTGCTGGCTGGGATCCAGCTGAAGCGCATGCCAACAGCGCAGCTTTCAGAGCCGCGAGCGCCTCTGTCGATTGCAGTAGGTCAGCGTGGTGGATGACGACAATGTCGGCACGCGCCAACGCGTCGCTCGGCATCTCCCGGAGACTTCCGAGCGGGAGCAGCAGGCCATTGCCGAACGGGTGCAGTGCGTCCACCATCACGACCTCGAGGTCTTTGCGGATGCGCCACTGCTGCAGACCGTCGTCCAGTACGACGCAGCTGAGCGTAGCGCGACCGCCGAGCTCTCGCATTCGCTGCTGGCCGACGCGGAGGCGATCCGCACCGACCGCCAGCTTGCAGCTCGGGAACGTGGCCGCGAACTGCCGCCACTCATCATCACCGTAGCCCTAAGTGGGTAGCAAAACGAGACATGCAAGAAAGAGAGTGAGAGAGTGAGAGAACGGTGGCTCATGAGTGAGTGGCTCTGCTCCTCACTCGAAAGGCCCAACAAGCCCATTCCCTTCACTCCCACGCACTCACTCTTGTCAGTAACATCGGCACTCGGTCGCGCTGACGTCGATCTCCACGACGCGCGTGACGCAGCGCCAGTTCTGTGAGCAGCAACACGCACGGCGTCTTGCCAGTGGCGCCGAACGTGAAGTTGCCTACGCTGAGTACCGGCACCCGAGTCCATGCTTCTGTCGGTGGTTCTGCTAACGTTACTAGCGTCTTGAGAGTTCCCGCGACTCGTGGGAGTTTCCAAACTCTCGAAGTCGCTGCCAGCGACTCGGAGGTCTCTGTGGACGGCACAATGTCGGCCGCCTGCGCCAGTTCGCGTCGGCGCTTGGCCGCCACGAGCGCGCCGTAGATGCCGCTGAGCCATGGCTGAGCGTCAGCACTGAAACCTATATCGTGAGTTTGTAGAGCTGTGATCGGGGGCTGCGTGGCGCCGCGCAGCTTCGCAAGCAGCGAGCGGTGGCAGCGGCGCTGGAGACTTCGCCACTGGCGCTGCATTACCTGAATCGGTATGATTGACTACAGTACCGGTATTGGAAAAATCAAGAACGACTGGGAGTTGGAAGTTGTCATTTTCCCACAAACACATTGACAATAGTATGGTAGAGAGGACAGTGCAGGACATCTCGTCAGAGTACCGGTATGTGAAAGCGGCCTTCAATGCTCGTGCCGACTCTTTTTCGAGGCAGTCTCACGATTTCCACGGAAACTGGTTGCGACTCGCCATGCACGCAATGCGCGTGCGATGTAGAAGACTCAATACGTTCGAAGGAACGTATTGAGCAGCAGGAGGAAGAAGCGGAAGCGCCTTTGCATCATGATCCAAAAAAGCAAGCAGCATGACACATGGAATGTCCACGCCGGAAGAAACGGCTGAGGAGCTCTTCTTGTATTTTTATTCCACTGGTCTTCAGGTCGCACTCGCGTTCTTGCGTGCTCTTCCTCGATGCGCGCGCACATGCGGCGGCTCCAAAGGTTCCTCCAGCTCTTCGTGCTGGCGGTGATGTTGACTGCGCTCGCTGGTAGGCTATCGTATGTAGCACGATAGGGCCCAGCCAGTCCTGGTTTTCCGTCTAAACCTCCATCGCTGTTTGTAGTGACTGCACAACCTGAGACGCTGCGTCCGAGCGACACCAACAACCTCCCAGCGACGCCTTCACCTTCTCCCAACAACAACAACAGCAATAGCCCGAGCTCCGCCCCCGCTCCAGCACCAACTCCAACGAGTCCAGCCAGCCCACCACCGACGTCTCCCAACAACTCGAGTCCGAGCCCGAGTCCAACAAACAACCAGCCGGCTACTTCCGTACCATCTGTTGTCCCGTCGTCCCGAATCCCAGACGCCACAACCACACCAACATCGACATCTCCGTCTCCAGTCGCCAGTTCACTTCCGCCTTCGTCGTGGGCTCCAGACGCACCACCACCCGCATCGTCAACCGCGTCTTCCTCTCCGTCGTCGCTTTCCCCCGCAGCCAGCACAGCGGAAGACCCCGGCGGCATGTCAGCTGGCGCAGTCATCGGCATCCTCTTTGCGGTGCTCGCAGTCGCGGGCATCGGCGGCTTCTTCCTCTACCGCCACCTCCACGGCGATGACAACAGCAGCAGTGGTGCGCACGGGAAGCATTTCGAGTACCCGACTGGGTCGCCACAAGAAGTCACGATCATGGGCTCGCACCAGACCGACTACAGCCTCGCCAAGATGGAGCGCCAGTCGAGCCAGGACATGCCCATCATGGCAGCCGCAGGCGGCGGCTCCTCCGCACTCGGCAGCCTCAACACGAGCAGCTACGCGAGCTCGAGCGCACACATGCAGAACACGTACACGAACAATCCCTACGGTGTGTCCACGTACACGCCCACGAACACCACTGCTGCCGCGAGCAGCAGTAGCTCCCACGCGACCGCGACCGCGGACCCGGTGAACGTGACGTTGTACAACAGCGCCGAGCGGCCGAGCTCGCCAGCTGCGAGTCCGCCCGCGTTCAGCAAGTCAACGGCCAAGTTCTTGACCGGCCCAGACGCTGCGTCCCCACCGTTCCAACAGACCGACGTGCAGCTCTCCCGGCCGTCGACGAGCAACTTGGACGAGCCGACGGAGTTTGGCCAGTCGTTCACGCGCTCGTTCGCTGAGTCGTACGCCGAGTCGTACTCCGAGTCGTTCTCGGACCGGAACTTCATGAGCTCGTTCGTCCAGGGCATGCCAGGGAGCGAAGGGCTCAGTGTCGGCGCAGCGTCTGCGATGGGCGACGCGCTCGACCGGCACACGGGCGCGACGACGAACGAGAACGCGCACTGGCTCGACGCTATGGACGACATGCGCGGCACCGCCGACAGCTACGCAATGCTCGAGGCTTACGGCTCAGAGCGCGGCTCGGCCATCTCGCGCTTCTCTACCGAGTCCGAGTTTGAGAGCGGGACGAGCCGCCAGCTGTAGCCTGCCGGCGACGGCACTGTACGTGCTGTAAGTACTAAGATGAAGCGGACGAAGCTTCGTCTTCACGACAGCAACCCCCAATCACACACACTCGGGAGTGTACCGTAATATATCTATGATGGTGACGCCAACTGAGACCATGACTGGTATATATACATACCGGTATACCGAGCGCATGAAACCAGTGGTCACGATATTCCCGAGGGTGCGTCCCTAGCGGCGTGCGACCATGCGCTTGGGCTGCGGGAACTGCAGCGGCAGCGTCAGCACGGCACGCATGACTTGCTTCCCCTTAGCAGCCAGTGCCGCGCCCGTGCCGTACACTGCAGTGTCGGCTTTTGCTTTGTCGACACCACAGCCGAGCTGGCGAGCGTACGTTGTCATCACAACCGGCGACTTCTTGAGGTCCGCTGCGATTTCCGTCAGGTCGAGGCTGAAGCCGTTGACCGTGAGCGCGACGACGAGCAAGTACAGAATCAGCTTGTCCTTGAGCGCTTTCGGCTGCAAGTACGTCGCAAAGCCGGCATCGTTCTGCGACTCGTCCGTGAAGAGCGCGAGCAAGTGGCGCAGGACGACCAGAGGGATGTCTTTCTCTTCGCTCAGCACTGCCGCTGACTTGCGCACAGGAAAGTGCGTGTTGTACAGCTGCATCAGGTACGTCGCGTACATAACGTATGCGACCTTGGGGACGTTGTATGGGATCGGGAGCGCCAACAGCAGCCGCGTCGCCAGTGCAGACACGTCGTTCGACGCGGCGTAGTCGGCCACACTCGACGTCTCGAGCGTCTCAATCAGCTCGCGCGCTTTCAGCTCGAGCGATTCCATCACGGTTGCATCCAGGACTGCACCACACAGTGTCACACACAGCCGTTGCATCGTCACCACCCATTGATACCGATATACCGGTATCCGTACCAAAAACCACAGGACGTACACTTGCGCAGGTTGTAGACGCGGTCCGGTGTGGCTGCGTCCGCGTCGAGCGGTGGCAGCATCGCATTGCGCGTTGCTGCGAGCGCTGCAGACTGGGCCGAGTACTTGGGGTCGCGTGCGCGCTCGCTCGCGAGCTGCTGCTGCGCCGTGTCAATCTTCTTCTGCAGCGTCTGCGCCACGGACGCTGAGCCGCTAATGTTTTCGACGTTCACGAGGTTCTCTTCGCGGCTCTTTTGCATGCGCTTGCTCTTCTTCGAGCCAAAGACTTCGACGAGGTCGCGCCGCTGCTCCATGAAGCTCTTGCTCTCGCCCTTGTTCTCGTCCACGTTGTCGCTCATGCCCTTCACAGTCTGCTGCATCACGTAGATCTGTGGGACGTTGCAGAGCCGCACTTCCTTTGTTCTCTTGTCGTATACGCCCACCGCGTAGCTGGTTCATGCCGTCGTTTGTGAGCCTAAACCGTCATATACACACAGTCCGCACGTTCAGCTAGACACACACCCACCCACCTGGCGGCGTCGTTTGCGGCGCTGAGGTAGCCAAAGTTGGCACCTTGGTACGCGATTTTCTCGGTGCTGGCGACCACGAGCCGCTGCTTCTTTGCCGGATTCTCAAACACCTCGAAGCTCAGATCCGCGCGCTTCGCAGGTGGCGGCGGGCCATTGCGGAACGTGGCTGTAGAGAATATGCGAGAGGCAGCATTAGCAAAGTGGTTGGTTGGGTCTTATTGGAGCTCTTGGTGTGCCGAGAGAGAGCGGGACCAAGACGCACCCACGAGCGGCGCAGCGGTGTCAAACGCTGGCTCGTGCTGCAGTGAAACGCGGCTCGTGCTGCTGCTCATTGTGGAGGTTGCGGTGTGGTGACGGTGATGGCGACCTCTGCAGGCAATGTCTCCAGATAAATGGTGAACTCGTGCCCAGCCAATTCGTTTCGATTGCGTGGATTATTTCACTACCTTCGACAGGTCCAGCTTTCCCTTTTCTACATAAATAGCCCCAACTCTATACTATTATACAGCATTATGCTATAATAGGGGTGTTAATACTGAAGTTGGATACCGGTACTTAGATACCGGTAAATCCAACACAACAACACCAAGAAGAAACTTCACTTGACTCCCCCATCACATCCAATACGAGTCACGATGGCGGACAGTGACGCGACGCTCACCGCGTGCTTGAACCTCATGCGCCGCATGCCGCCGCGCGAAGTTGAGCAAGACCTCTACAACCTCACGCGCCTGGTGCCGGCGCTCACGGACGAGCTCTACCAGCGCGTGGACCAGCCGCTGCACGCGGCCGTGGACCCCGTGAACGGCCGCAAGTACCTGCTCTGCGACTACAACCGCGACGGCGACTCGCACCGGTGCGTCTCTTACGAATTGGTAGCGAGGAGAGAGAGTAAATTTCGCATAGACACACTCACACACCCGTCCATAGCTCTCCATGGTCGAACCAGTACGACCCACCACTACCTGACGACGAAGGCTTCTTTCCATCGGAGAAGCTCCGCGAGCTCGAAGTGCAGGCGAACGAGATCTTTGACTCATACCGCGAGCTGTACTACCAAGGCGGCATTTCGTCCGTGTACATGTGGGACCTCGAGCCAGGCTTTGCCGCGTGCTTCCTCGTGCGGAAAGACGTACTGGACCAGCGTTTTGTCGAGAAAGGCGCGTGGAATGCGATCCACGTGGTCGAAGTGCAGGAAAACAGTGGGAGTGGCAGCAGCAGTGCGCCGCAGACTGCGACGTACCGGCTCACGACAACTGTGCTGCTCGCGATGAAAGTGAACCGCCCCGAGCTCGGCGACTTGACGCTCGACGGGTCGCTCACGCGGCAGACCGAGAAGACGCTTGCGTTCGACGACGAGTTCGCGCACGTGTCCAACATGGGCCGTTTGGTCGAAGACATGGAGATTGAAATGCGCGCGAGCCTTGACGCGCTCTACATTTCCAAGACCCGCGAAGTCATCAACGGCATGCGCCGACTGCAGCAAGGCCCGAGCCAAGGCAACGCGTTTGTCGGCGAACTCGCAGGCGCAGTGCTCAAGCACGGGCTCAAGAAGCCGCAGGCGTGAGACGGGACGAAGAGGTTGCAGTAAGTGCGCAGAGGCGAGCAGCCACTAAGTACGCAGGCTGAAATCCTGACCGTCAGAAATGATACACGCCGTTTTTTCAACCGGAAGACGCTGGTGGTGGTGATAGATAGTGGTGCGTAACGGTGTGGGTGGTACTGTGTGTGTGGTACTGTGTGCGTTGTGTGTGGCTCTGCTACTGCAGCTCAGAGATCGAGCGACCGCAGCCAGCTCTGCTTCTCGTCCATACTGAGCACCAGAGCGTGCAACTCATGGACGATCGCTTGGTACTCGGCGTCGGCGCTTCGGTCGAGCTGCAGCTTCGCTTGGAGCTGACAGGACACAAGAAGAGCGAGACGAGAGAGAGAACGTGACGTGACGAAGACGACTACAGGCGGGAGAATAGAAAGAGACGCGTCAGTGGTCGCCATGCCCACCGTCTCTCGCTCCTC
>JAASFJ010000047.1:0-53813 GCA_023333755.1 Globisporangium uncinulatum | reverse complement strand
GAGATGTTTGCAAGTGTGTGGCCGAGTGTTCGCTCTCGGTCCGGAGCGTAGTCATCGGTTCGATGTGTCGTCAAGGGAGTCTGCGTCGTAGTGAGGCGAGCAGCGTTAGCGATTCATTAGAGGGTCCTTTTGGTGTCTTTGTGTTTGATGTGTGCTTGTTGTCGCGCATGAAGTCCTGCTGACATTAGTGCGCATGGCCCTTTGAAAGTCGTGCAATTGCTCCACTGTGGCACAGCAAGCGCTTTAGAGAGCGAAGTGTCTTGCCGTGTTGGTCCGCCATGCAAGGCTGTTGGTGTAGCAAGCGGCAATGCGAGCGTGTCGCTGGTCAAGCTCGATGTGCTTTGGTGGTGGCTGCTGCACCCGCAAAAGATTGCGGGGACACAGCAGACTCTCACATGGTGGAGACGACTTGGACAGATCATTGACCAGTACTGTATGACGACAGGGGCACTCGCGTACTTGGATCGCAAAGTGTGGATACAGGACAGCGTCCTGACGCCCTGTTTCATGGTGAGTGAACGCACCACAGTGCTTTCCAATCACAGCCACACGCACATGGGGATCGCCTCTATTGACCACGACTCCGACTATTGATAAGTACAGTAGTAGTTGGCCTATCACACTCCGCAACATCCTCGTGACGTGGGCAGTGGCGATCCAGTTCAAATTATCCTAGTATGTTACAGGCGCCTCAGTGTTTGTGCCACGGCTTCAGCGGCGTGACGAAGCGGAAGGGCACCTTCCGGTCCGGCACCTGACCAATCTCGTCCGCGTCGTCCTCAAATTTGAGGATCACGTACGGCGCTCCCTATCAACACACCGCATCAATCGATCGACATCCACACCCAAACGTCAGCGCCTCGCAGCTTCTGTTCTGTCCGCTACGGTACCGTATTATGACACGCACTCTCGGGTTCGGAACGCGGATGGTAGCGCGGTAGAAGCTCGTGGTGTTGGGGTACATGGCCATCACGCGCTGGTTCACAGCGTACTGGATCCACTCGCCATCTGGAAGCACGTCGCCCAAGAGCTCAACCACCTGGTGCTTCGGCACGACGTGGTGGCGGTCGCCTGCGTCCACGTCCTCGACCTCGTACGAGTTGCTCGCGTCACTAAAACGCACAACACGGGCCAAAATCCACAGCTCGTGGCTCCGTGCGACTTTCGCCGCTACGTAGCGACCGGCAGCGAGCGCAGGCTCGTGGCTGAGTGCAAGCGCCGCTGCAGCCGCTGTGAACTGGAAGCTGCCCGACGGTGTGGCCGCCGCTGCCACTGGCGCGTCGCCAGTGGTCGTCGTTGTCGTCGCGTCTGTGCTGCCGGCTTTGAGCTCACGCTCCACAGCGTCGACGCCCTCCTGGAGCTGCTGACGCTGGCGCCGAAGCAGGCGGCACGCGACCGCGAGCCAGTGCTGCAGCCGGCGTGCGTACTTGCGCTTTGTATCGGCGTCCAGTTCGAGTGGGGAGGCGTCGGCGTCGGCGTCAACGTTGTCGCCCTCGGTCCCGGCGGGTGGGGCGAGCTTTGCGCGCAGCCGGTTGATTTTGGTCGCGAGTGCGTCCATGACGTTGTCCAGCAGCTGCGCTGTCACGAACGCGTCCACGGCCTCCTGCGCACTCGGCGGCCGCTTGCTGCTTGTGCTCGCCATGAGTGTCACGAAAATGCCTTGCAATTTGTATGTCTGTGATGGGGACGTATAAAATGTGCGCAAACGGTACATGCATTGTTGGTGTGTGATATGCGAGCTAGAACAACTTGCTGAGCGACGGGACGCGCATGCGCTGCACTGATCCGTCCGTGCCGCTCGTGAAGAAGTAGTCGTCTGTCGCGACTGCGTCTGTCACACCCCACGACGAGCTCGTCTAGAGCCGCCACAGCCGTCGCGACACCAACGACAGTGTCAGAATAAAAGCCCCTTCCCCACACACTCGACACTGTCGGACACAGCCGAACCAGCAGCACAACAACACACGCACCACGTTGATCGCCATGTTGGACGCAGCGTCGCCGAGGAGATTGGATGCTGCATCGCCCAGGAACGACGGCTTCGCGTGCACTTTGCTGAGCGACGTAACCTCGCGGAAGATCGGGAGCGACCAGATCTTGACGTCGCCACTCGCAGAGCCCGACAGCACACAGTGGCCGCTCGGGTGCAGCTCGAGTGTCGTGATTGCGGTCTCGTGCGCGTTCGAGACAGTGTGCAGCACGCGTCGCTGTCGGACGTCAAAGACGCTGATGGACCCGCCTTCGCCGCCCGAGATGAGCAGCTGGTGCGAGGCCGAGAACGCGACAGACGCTGCGCCGGCGGTGTGGCACACTGGCGCTGTGACCAGCGCCTTTGCGTTCGGGAGCAGCAAGTCCCACACGCACACGCTTCGCTTGCTGGAGAGCACCAGCGTAGTACAGTACAGCACACAATCAAGAGAGAGGTCCGCCGGAGAGGATGGGGGAGGGGTCAGTGCCGGCAGTGGCGTGCATTCACTCCCGTCAACACAACACACGCACTCGGACGAGCTCCCGACAGTGGCGACACAGCTCCCTGAGTTGATGTACGTCAGCGCCTTGGCGCCTTTGTCGTGGCACTGCCGTTCGACACGCGACGAACCACCGTCAGCCAGCGAACGTATGCGAGTGCGTCACTTCCAAGCCAATCATCCGAGTCTGGCGCGCGCACCTCGATCTGTCGGTAGCAGCTCTCGCGATCCAAGTTGCTGAACTTCCACATGAACAACCGTCCGAGCATGTCGACAGCTCCCATCTGTTTGACAGAGCCGGGTTGCGTCAGAGACAACGCTGACAAGCCCCACATCGCAACAAAGGCCAAGGTCAGCTAAACTTTTCTTAACGCACCTGCTGCCCCAAGCTGTCGAACTTGATCTTCTTCACGTCCCGCCTCGACGACAGCGACGGGCTTGACGGATACGACTGCACACACACACAACATACCGCATCAGTCACTGGATCGAACGACACGAACGTACGCACACAAGCGAAAGCAATCGGAAAGACGCTGACGACGGACCGCAACGACGTCATCTGTCTGGAACCCGCACACTGCGCTCAAGCTGTCGAACGACCAGAGGTGCACCTTGCCCTTCTGGTTCCCGGACGCGAAGAGCGGCAGGAACGGGTGCGACTCGACCGCTGTCGGCTTAAAGCTCGGCACTTTCGCGTCCGACGGCGACGACCCGAGCGACGACGACGACGACGGAGACCCGACTGCGAGCATCCGGCTCCCGATCGACAGCGGGGGACCGAGTGCAGCACTCAGCTCGCTCGTGTTCACGCCTCCTGACGTGTCTGTCGTCGCGGTTCGCCGACGCAGGGGCGGCGCCATCGACGGGTGCGGACTGCCGTCCGAGAAGAACGACGCTTGCGGGTTTGCGTACATGCCCTTGAACTGGAACTTGCCGCCGTCCGAGTAGTCGGCAGAACCTGTGCGGCAGATGCCCTTGCTGCTGCAGAGAATCAGCTCGGGCGTCTCTGTCGCGCGATTGAAGCACATGCTCTTGAGCGACACTTCGCTCCTGTAAATGCAGCTCGTGTGGAGCACGACGGGCGTTTGCGCCTGCATCCGCTTCTCAAAGAGGTCAACAAGGTCGGCAGCACGTGGCGTGCCAGGCGTCGCTTTCGCCCCTGCTGCGGTCGAGAGCAGGATCTTTTGCGACCGCGTGAGCACTGGCTTCTTGGATGGGAAGTCCGGAAGGTGTCCCCAGCGGATCTCGTCCTTGATCTTCTCGCTGCAACACTCGAGCTGCGCGTGTAGTCGCAAGAGGAACTCGTCTTTCGCCGCGAACACTCGCACGAGCAGCAGCCACGGACAGCGTGCACACGAGCAGCCCAAGAGGCGTCGCGTGTCGCGGTTCGACGCCGTCTCTTTCTTTGGCGATCCACTTGCACTGAACGACGACGCTGGTGTGCTTGCACTCGGCGACGTTGTTGTCCGTGAGTCGCCAGCGCTTGTCGCGTTCACGGACGCGAGCTCGAATGGCCGGAAGAAGAGGTCTGCAAAGTCGCACAGCAGTTTCCGCGCTCCGTACCGCGCGAGCTTGGCGACGTACGTCGTCCACGCCTGCACGAGCTTCTTCGCAGCGAGGGTGGCTGCGCTGGTCGGATGCGCACCGTCGACTGCGATTTTCGAGACGTGAGCTGGCATTCCACCGGCGCTGATCATGAGTACGAGCGTCCAGTACTGGCAGTACGTGAAGGACGGCGACGCCGCAGCTCCGTTCGAACGCTGCAAGCGGTTCGTCTTGACGTCCGACACGAACGCATTCAGCTCGTCCTGTTGCATCTCAATGAGGCGGTAGAGCGTCGGGAGGTCTTGCTGCAGCGACGACGCCGTGCTAGCGCCCGAGCCAACCCCACTCCCACTGCTGGAGCTGCCGACACTACGGTCCGTCGAGCAAAACACGCACACATCCGACAGCGCAATCTCCTTGAGCTCGTCCAGCAGCTTCCTCGGCAGCGCGTCCTTGTGTGGGAAGATGATGCGGAGCGACCGGTACAAGCAGCACGGACTGCGTGTGTACCGACTGCAGATGCACACGACCGTGTAGATCGCAGCCGTGGCGACACGCACGTACTCGCTGCTGGCCATGCCGACACGCTCAGCTGGCGCTTTCGAGTAGTAGTAGCTGAGCCAGAGCAAGAGGCGTGACGCTGCTGCTAGCAGCTGCGAGCACGTCTGGTCGACGCGACGCGTGTGCCGCTGGTCTGTCGATGACGCCAGCATGTCGCCAAGCGCTACGACCGCGATCCCTTCCGTGATCACTTCGATAAAGTGCGGCAACGCGCTTGGGAACTGCGGCAGCAGCGGCGTCGTCGTCGTCTCTGGAACAGGAGCGCTCCAGCCAGAGACGAGGAAATCCAAGCCAGTTAAGCGGTACGACTGCACGAGCGCGTGGACCACGGAGCTGCGCAACGCGGCTTCGACGAACGCGTTCGAAGTCTCCAACACCAAGTCAAGCGCAAACGCTCCGCCTCCAACGACGAGGCTCGCAATCTCCTTGTTGATGCCGCTTTCCAGCTCTGGGATCGACGACGACACGGTCGAGACTGCTGGGCTTGCGTGCATGGTCCGCACCATCGCGTCTCGGATCCGATCCAGGAACTTGGCGTACAGCCAGTCGACTTGGGAACCAAGCGCAGTGACGAGAATGCGGTACCGAGTCGCTAGGAACGCTGCTGCCTCTGGCGCCCTCGGGCTCTCGCGGCAAAAGGGCCGAAAGAAGCTCGCAAAGTCGCGCTGCTGGACGAGCGCGATCGTGTGCAAGCCGACTGCGTGTGCACGGCTGAGCGCCAGCGTCTGAAGCCGCACGATCTGCGTCTTGACGCCGATTCGCAGCGGCACGATTGAAGGCTGGAGGTACCGGATGATCTCGCTCGCCCCCAGCATGCTCTGGCCGAACGCACGCCAGTAGAGTGCGGAGGCCCCGCCTGTACTGGCCACTGACGTGCGTGGTTCAAACACGCAGCGCATGGTGGCGGACGGCACAGCGAGCAGGCACTGGATCCCGCTCTGCGTCTCGCCCAGAAAGTACTTGACGAGGAAGCTCATGTAGACGTCACCGTACGCCTGTGCCCGCGTCCAAACCGATGTCTTTAGAAAGTCTTCGCACACTCCTTTGACACTGTCTGCTGCGGCAGCGCTGTCGCCTCCAATGGTGCGGAGCGAGCGCATGCTCGTGCTCAGCCCCGTGAACGAGAACAGCCCAAGGTCACTACTACTGGCGCCACTGGCGCTCTGGCCACCGAGGTCCCACTTCTCTGTCAACCGCGCGATCAAGAACGAGAGCACGAGCGTCGGGTCTGCGTGCTCCGCGACCGCCATCGCCTCTTGCACCTTCCCACCGAGCAGGAAGAACGCTGTCGAGAGCTCGTACCGGCGCTTGGCTTTCAAGACGTACGCGTTCTTGATCGCCGCGTTCTTCCAGCGCGGCTCGGAGAAGTCGTTGCTAAGCAAGTCGGCGATCCGACTCTCGTTTCCGAGCTTGAAGAGGCTCGCGAGCAGCTTCGTCTTGCCGAGGAGGACGTAGAAGAGCGCGACGTGGAACGGATCGCGGGTCGACGCGTACTCACTCTGCGCTGCTCGTTCCGTGAAGTGCTGTAGCTTCGCGACGCTCGTGACCCAGAACGGCAGCCGCAGCTGCTGCATCTCTCGCCACGACATGGTCGACGTCGGGAAGCACTCATGCAGCAGTTCGTCCTGGCACTCGGTGAGCGCCCCCCAGACGACCTGCTCCGAGCAAATGCCGACGTCTTTGCCAGTGTCCGGCGCACTCGCCTCGTCGCTCTCTTCACCAGGACGACCCACGTCGCCTGACGACGTTGACGCACTCTTGTCGTCGCTGCTCTTTGTCGCTGAGCCGCCTTCGAAAGACTGCAACGGCCACAGTAGGCTCGCGTGGAAACGCAACGCCGCCTCGTCCTTTCTCCTGTTCGTGTCGCGTTCCCACGCAATGGTTCTCCGAAGCCCGTTGACGATCAAGAGGAACACGTCGGCGTCTTGACGGATCATGAACGTCAAGACGCTCCTGTGGCTGTTGAAGAATGAAGACAACTCGGTCGTTTCGAGCACCGACGGAGTGGCTGCTGTGTTGTCCGCACGTTGAGAGTCCCCACTCGTCAGGCTGCTCGACGCGGACGACAAGCGTGGTGCGAAGAGCATCTCCGCTCGGTCGGCGCTCCGAGTCGAGCGATAGTCCACCGCAAACAAGTCGCTCGCGCGAGCCGGAGCAACCGCGTTCAACGATGTCGACACGGACGCTCCCGACGACCGCTTCCCACTCAAGTACACTGCCGACCGTTCTTCGTCATCCCCGCTACCGTCAGTCTGCCTGAGAAGCGTCGACAGCGGCAACAGCGGCAGGACGTCCAGCTGCGCGTCGTCCAACATGCCCAAGTAACACGCCTTCTCGTGCTCGATAATGGACGCTCGCACGTGCTCCAACACCTTCTCGAGGCTTCGAAACGAGCCGCGCAGCAGCAGGAACAGCAGCGTCACAGGATGGTACGCTGGGAACGCCGCCTTTGGTGGCAAGTAGGCGTTCCGGAGCGGATCGTGCGCAGCACCGATGGACTGCGAGACCCGGAATGGCAGTCCGCCGTGCATTCCAGTAGCGGACGCGCCACTGAGATCGTGAAGGTTGACGCTTGCGATGCTCGACTCGAGCACGAGCAGCGCGTGCGGGTAGCTGCTGAGCGTCGAGATCTTCTGTGGCTTGACACTGAACCGACTCGACGACCACGCCACGAACCACTTGGTGGTCCCCACCTGGGACGCGTCGCACTTGATCATGCCGATCGTTGTCATCGACAGGAAGAGGAGCTCGCATTCGCGCTCGGCAGTTACTGGCGGAGTCCACTCGAGCGACACGACGACGCCGAGCTTCTTGTGGTCGATCGGCACGATCCCTTCGCAGTCGCTTTCGAGCAACGGCAGAATGCAGATGCTCTCATTCACGCCTGGCTGTCCTGCGTCACGTCCAGCGCTTTCTTTCTGGTACAGCACAGCGACGCGTCCGCACGCACTCAGCGCGACTTGCTTGAACACGAGCTCCTCTTTGACAGCACGGAAGCTCATCATTGTGTCGGCGTCGTTCTCGGCAGCAGTCGACGCTCTGATGACGTCTCTGACGCTCGTCTGCTGCACACTCTTGACGTCGAGGAGGTCGTCCGAGTCGGCGAACGTCCACACTGTGAACTGAAGCTGCGTGTCGATACTGGCAAACACGAGCTCGAACGCCTCGAGCGATGGGACACTGGTAATGCGCTCGAAACTTGTCTGTGGGATCGGGATGTGCGTTTTCCGAAACAGTGTCACTACCACCGACGGCGTCGCTGTTGGCGATGTCGTTGGCAGCGATGGATCGGCCAATCTGAGCTCATCGTCGCTGTCGTCTGTCGCTGGTACTGGTGGAGACGGCGGGGACGGCGTCACGTGTTCGAACGCAAACACCCAGACGACCAACTCGTTGCCGCTCTGCTTCAGACCTATCACGACGCAGAAGTCCTTCGATGGCTGAGACGACGACTGCCGCGTGTGATCGAATAGTGACGACGACGACGCCCACTCGAGCTTCTGCGAGTCTGGGACGCGGAGGATTGCCATGTCTGCCAGCTCCATTGGTGCGTTGTCAGTGCCGTCTGACTCGTCGACGGAATCGACGAAGCACACAGTCGCACTCGTGGACGCTGTCGTGCCAGGAGTTGGGGAATTGCCGCCTTGGGACAATCCGCTTACCACACTGCCTCGCTCGAACAGCGACGACGATGACGCCACCGCTGTCGTTGCTCCTCGGCCCTCGACGTGACTGTCGCTCGTCACGGTTGTCGCGTGCAGTTTCCCATCCGCAAAGACGAACAACACGCTCTGCTCTTCAAAGCACACTGAGTGCGTCACCGCACTCATCGCTGGAGTCGGGTGTGGCCGACACTCGACGTGCAGGTTGCGCAGCGAAGCACTCGCGCGGAAGATGTCGAGTCGGTTGCCAATGGTCGACACCGCAACCTTCGTCGCCAGCGGCCCGACACTACTGTGCTGATTCGCGAATGGCGGCGCTTGGGCCGACGCACGCACTTTCGAGATCGACAGCGACGTTACGTCGCCGCCGTGCTGCTTGGCTCCAAACATGCAGCTGCACACGTCGCCGACCTCGCAGCTCTGGACTGAGTACGCGACAGTACCTCGGTTGCTTCCCCGTCCGCTACTGCTGCTGAACGACGCGATGTCGGTTTGCAGCCGCAGTCGCGCGACTTTCAAGTGCGTCTCGACTGATTGCGGCTGGTACACGATCTCAATCACGAACGCCGCGCTCCCGTTCTCGCGGTCTAACGACCACCGTCACCAGAATCGCCGTGAGCATTCTGCACACGCGTCCGCTTCAGGATGCATACGCCGACGCACCTTTGTAGTCGGATGAACTCACGTCGACGATCTCAGCGTCGACAAGCTGCGCACGGAGGCCGCTGAACACGAACAGCAGCGACAGTCGTGGGGTCACTCCCTTGAGCCACAGAGTGAGCACACAAGAGTTGTCAGCACGACAACGCAGAGAGTCAAACAGACACTACAGAGCAGCTGACAACTCGAACAGCACTAGCACGTACCGAGTGCGGAACGTACTCGGCACGAAACAAGCACAGGTCGCCATTGTCGTGAACTGCGTACACGAGGTAGACTGCGAACGTCTTGCTTAGTGGCGCATTGCCTGCGATGAACGCTTCGCCTGCGTGCGTGTCAGCCGTCGCGCCGCACTTGTCGCCAAGCAGCTTCGCGTTCATCTTGGCCGTGCCGCCGTCCATGCGCTGAGTATACAACTCCCCACACCGTGCGTCGTCCAAGCGCGGGCAGCCGTAGTGGAACATCGCGAGTGCAGAGAGCACGTTCTCTTCATCCAGCATCGCGTCCGGGATCGACAGGAGCGCGCCTCCTGGCGCCGGTCGAGCCCAGCTATGGCCCACGAGTCCGAACGTGCGGATCGACGCGCCTGCGTCTCTGTCTGCGTCACTAAAGAAGCGCTCGGCGTCCGGCTGGACCAGGTAGTCGTCGCCACGGAAGCTCTTCCAGAGCACGAACGACCGGCCCACGACGTTCTCACGCCAGATCGACACGTTCCCGGCTCGGTCGAGCGTAAAGAGCATCTCACAGTACGCGTTACCAGCAGCTGCGTGTGTAGAGGACGCGCGCAGCTTGAAAGTATGGCTGTCGTTCGCCCAGACCACCTGCCGAACGGCACGCGAGTGGGCGAGGAAGCAGCAGACTGGCGCTCCGTCGTGGTCGAGCTCCTGTAAGTTCCACACCTTCACGACGCGGTCGTGGGTCGCAGCCGTCGCGAGGAAGCGGCCGCTGACACTCGTTGCGTCAAAGTGCGCGATGCCGCGGTCCGGTCCAGCGCGCAGTGAGAAGCTGCGCTGTAGATACACCTGCGCAGCGTCGTCGACGACCTTCCAGATGGTGACTTTCTCGCCGGCACCGACGAGTAGCAGGTCCTCAGCGCCGCTCTCGACCCACTCGAGGCGGTCCATGAGACAATCTTCGCTTCGCCAGCGCACACTCTCTCGCCACGTAGGCAGCTGTAGCTGCAGATGGGTGCGCGCATAGTCGGCGTCGGTCTGGTCGCCGGCAGCGCTCGGTAGCAGTAGCACACCACGGCCTTCGTCTACACAGAGCGCCAGCGCACCACGTGCTGCACGCCTCGACGGGTTAAAGACCAAGCTGCGCACAGCGTCGCCGCCTGCGTACGTCTGCCAGAGCGCAAAGCGGGATGGACGCCGCGCTTCGGTGCGTGGATGTGTGGGCGCTGTGGTCGCGTCTTGTGTCTCGATGAGCACCACGACGAGCGCACCAGCCGCGTACGCAAGGTAACGAGCGCTGTCGATCGTCGCGACGCTCACAAGTTGTTTGCAGCTTCGGGTGTCTACATCTGGTGCTGCGACGGCCGCCGCTGCGTCCTCAACATGGAAGCCCATGCTCAGTTCCTCACCTCTCGGCTGTCGGATTCAGTTTTGTGAGTCGCCATCAATTTGCTCGGGTTTTCGCACTATCTAAATTGAAGGACCATAGTCAATGCAAGATAAATTCCAGCGGATCTGCCCAAGCACTAAGTTGAAGCGGCGCTTCCATTTCCCAATCAAACGCAGAGGTGACGCATCGATCAAACGATCGGAGATGGCACCGAAAAAGGCGGCGTCGCCGCTCAAGAAGAAGCTTAAAGAGCCCGGCGGCCGCGTGCATCTCGGCGGCGACAGTGCCGGGAGTGACAAGGAGCACGCGCGAGCGGACGGCAGCGCCGGTGGAAGCGCGAATGGCGTCGACGCAGACGAGATGGACGCGTACCACGAGCCCGTGAAGATGGTCGTGGTCCCCGAGAACCAGCTGCGGCTTACGGACGCAGAGCTCAAAGAAGAGTTCTCGCGTGTGCTCACAGCAAACGACCCGAACGTGCCGAACAACGTTACGAAGTACAACTACAAGGAGCGCACATACAAAGTGGACCCGCCGGGGCCAGGCGACCACCTCTACGTGCACTTGTGTGCCGACGGGAGCATGTTACACAGAGAGTCGGAGGACGCCAAGACGCAAGCTGCGTTCGACCAGAAACGTGCTGAAGAAGAGAAAGAGGCACGGGAGCTTGCAATCAAACAAGCAAAGGAGGAGGCGGACGCGAAGGGCGAGAAGGTCGACGAGGCGTCGCTCCAGTTCGAGTCGGGCAAGAACCAGTTCAACTACAGCGAGCGAGCCGCGCAGACGTACACGAACCCACTGCGTCAGCGGTCGGTCGAGACGGAGCCGCCGCCAGTCGTGAGCTTCCGAGCGACAGTGACGCAGTGGGAGATCTACGACACGTTCATGGATGCGTACGAGCAGCACCAGCGTGAACAGCTCCAGCTGCAGAAAGTGGCGCAGAAGAAAGAGAAGGACGAGAAGGACAGTGGGGACGCTATCTCAGCGACCGTGTCCGTGACCAGTGGGACCACCAGCGCTACCAGCGGCAGTAGCGGCGCCAGCGGGAGTGGCGGTAGCAAAAGCAAAGGCGACGACATGGTCCACTCGGCGGCGATGGGCAAGACACTCCGTATCATTGAGCGCATGGTGAACCAAAACGCAGACGACGAGATCTTCCACGACTTCAAGTACTGGGAAGACGCGAGTGACCAGTTCCGCGAAGGAGAAGGCTCGCTCCTGCCGCTCTGGCGCTTCTCGAGCGAGCGTGCAAAGAAGAAGCAAGTGACCGCTGTGTGCTGGAACCCGCGCTTCGCAGACCTCTTTGCGATCGGGTACGGCTCGTATGACTTCCTCAAGCAGGGCTCGGGCGTCGTGTGCTGCTTCTCGCTAAAGAACGCGTCGCACCCCGAGTTCACGTTCACGACCGAGTCGGGCGTCATGTGCCTCGACTTCCACCCACAACACGCTGCGCTGCTCGCGGTCGGGTGCTACGACGGCACAGTGATCGTGTACGACGTGCGGAACAAGGCGAACCGGCCGATCTACACGTCGACGATCAAGACAGGGAAGCACACGGACCCAGTGTGGCAAGTGAACTGGCAGGAAGAGGACCTCGCGAAAGAGCTCAACTTCTACTCCATCTCGTCGGACGGTCGCGTCGCGAACTGGGTCTTGAGCAAGAACGAGCTCAAGATGGAGCCAGTGATGCAGCTCAAGATCGTCGCGACGGCGAAAGACGATCCGGACGAGTCGTCGCTTTCTGGACTCGCTGGGGGCTGCTGCTTTGACTTTAACCGCTTCAGCGAGCACCTCTTTGTCGTCGGCACGGAGGAAGGGAAGCTCCACAAGTGCTCGAAAGCGTACTCGGGGCAGTACCTGGAGACGTACGGCGGCCACCACATGGCGGTCTACAGCGTGCGCTGGAACCCGTTCCACGAGCGCGCGTTCCTCTCGTGCAGCGCCGACTGGACCGTCAAGCTCTGGGACCACAACGTCCCGGACCCGATCATGTCGTTCGACCTCGGGAACGCAGTCGGCGACGTTGCGTGGGCGCCGTACTCGTCCACGGTTTTTGCTGCCGTCACGAGCGACGGCAAAGTGCACGTGTTCGACCTCGCCGAGAACAAGAACGAGCCGCTCTGCGAGCAAAAAGTCGTGAAGCGCGCAAAACTCACGCACGTCGCGTTCAACGCCCACGACCCAATCGTGCTCGTCGGCGACGACCGAGGCGGAGTCAACTCGCTCAAGCTTTCGCCGAACCTGCGCAAGATCGTCGTGAGCGACGACGACAGCACAGCGCCGCCCGAGCTCCGGAACGTCAAGGCGCGCTTCAAGAAGGAGTTTGAGAAAATCGACAAGCTCCTGAGCTCGAACGACAACAAGGGCGAGCGGTAGACCCGGCAGACTTGGGAAGCAAGTAAGCAAGTGAGCGAGAGAGAGATAAACCTGTATACTGGAGTGCATTGCTAAGCTCTCACTCTCTCTAGAAGGTGGTCCCAGCCGCACTCTCCCGTGCGAGGATAGCTTCACAGAGCGCCGCCTCGCTCGTCCGCGCGAGAGCGAGGTGCTCCTGTGCGACGTCGAGGGCGGAGCGGCCGTTGTGGTTCGTCGCCTGCGCGTCAAAGCCGCACTGGAGTAGCCACTGACATGCGCGGTACTGGCCATTCGCCGCCGCTTTGTGCAGCACCGAGTCGCCTTTCTTGTCGCGCGCTTCGAGTCCGACGCCGGACGCGAGGAGGTAGTCGAGGATCGCAATGTGGCCTTCGCGAGCGGCCCAGTGCGCTGGTGTCCACCCCATGTACCCTGGCGTGTCTGGCCGAACGCGGTGCTTCGCGAGCGCCTCGCACGCGCGCTTGAACGCTCGGACGTCGCCTTCTTTTGCAAGCTCGAGGAGCTTGTCGATCATCTCAAGCTCACTCGTCGAGTAGCAGCGAGGGCTCGAAGACGATCGCTGGACGCTTGAGGCGCCGTTGACATAGTGGAAGTGCTGCTGTTGGTGGCACTCGACGTCTCCGAGCGAGATCTCGATGAGTTCGCCACGTCCGACGCTCGTCTCGCTCTCGTCTTCGCTATGGCAGCTCTGCGTCTTCTCTTCATCGTCGTGTGCGCGGAAGTCGGCTTCGAGCTCGAGCTCCTGCTGCGTCGGCGGGCGGTGGGGCTGACGTCCAGCCTTGGGTTCTGCTGGGCTTGTCGCGCGTTCTGGTGGTCGGAGCTCCAAGTCCTTGCTTGCGTGACTCGCTCTTGGAGTGAGACTCGCGGCGACGAAGAGCAGCGCCTTCTTGAGCACCATCGTGAGCAGTCGCGTGTGTGCGTGTGTGTGGGGGGAGGCGAAAGCAAAAGCGAAAGTGGACCTTGGCGAACGCTTTGAGCGTGGGTCGCGACATGACGCCGCATAAGAACTGAGCTAAATGGGGTGGGATGGTGCAGATCGTTCAGGTTCATTGTGTGCGTGTGCGTGCGCCTCCCGTACGCGGTTCTACTCTATCTACCGTGTCGTGTACACGCCGTACGCGTCCTGCACGATCTGCTTGAGGCTCTCGTAGGAGATTGCGGCCAACGATGCGTTCGAGACGCCTGCTTCACTACTGCTCTCGGTCTCCTCCGCCTCCTCCACCTCCGCTCCAGTGCTGACGGCAAAGTCGCCGCTCCGGACACATGCCGACCGCACGAGCGGGTTCAGTGCGTCCATCTTGAGGCGGTCGCGGAGGATCTTGCCAATGTACTTGCTGCTTGCGCGGGACGTGCAGAGCCCAAGCTGCTGCAAGCAGAGCACGAACGCGTCGGCGTTTGTCACTTCGACGCACTCACCGACCCAGCGAACCTCGACCGAGAGAATGTGTGCTGGGTCGAGGAACGACACGTCGAGTGCGAGCTCAGGCCACTCATTTGCGTCCTTCCCGGCGTTGCCGCCGTCTCGCATTACGCAGCGTACGAGGTCGCGCTCATTCTCGTTTGCTAGCAGCGCGGTCGCGAGCGGCAGTGGGAGCTTCGAGCACCGTATGAAGCTGTGACCCACGGTGGCTTTGAGACCCGTCTTTGTGTCGTGTCGAGTCGCCGGGACAGAGCAGCTTGACTTGTACGGCTCGACGTGTGCGACGCACCGCACTTTCTCGTCGGCCTGGACCGGAACCGCGTACACCACCTCTGCTTCGCTCGCGTACACGAAGCCGACAATGTCGGTCGGCAGGAACGCGCCACCACGCGCATCCTGGAGCACAACGTGCGAGACGAAGCCTCTCTGCGCCCCGAAAAGCTCGTTGAAGCGCCGCACGACCTCGCGGCACAGGAAGCCCACTTTCTCACGCGGACTTATCGGCACGCGCAGGCGATGCGCGTTCACTTGCACGAGCACACGCACCAGCTCTGGGAGGCGAGCGAGGACATCTGCAGCGTCGGACAGCGGGAACTCGGCTTCAAGGTGGCGCGATTCGTCCACTTCTTCACGAGCTGGCGTGGTCTCGTTCTCGAGAGCATCACCTTCGTCATCGCCGTCTTTTCGCTTGTCTTGCTCCTTCACGTCAAGATCTGTATGCTTGTCGCTGGGTCCCAACGCTTCGTGCCCGCAGTTGTCCTCACTTTGAGCGGTGTTTGAACCCTCTCTGTCCTCGCAGCGGCTCGACCGCGAGCTGCTTCTACTGGCTCTGTCATCTCTCAGCCGCAACCTCTTGCTTGTGTCCTCGCACGTGGTCGACGCAGTTGCTGGTGGGAGTTCGTCGCCGTCCGCTCCGTCGCCGTCACCACTCGATCTACCGTCCGCTGATCTGCGGAAGTCACCGGCACTAAGTTCCACGGACCTACTGGCCGACGACGCTCGAGAAGTCGAGTTCGATCCGGACTCTGTCGTTCGGCGAGGTCCCAACTGACTGCGCTCCGCCGCATCGTTCGTACGCGTCGGTGTCGCTCCTGTCGGCGTCGTGGCGTCGCGACCAAACATCTTCTTGTACGCAGCAAACGGCGGGAGCACGAGGCGAGCCGCCGATTCTTTCGAGTGCACAGCGAGTCCAACGACTTCGGACTCGAGCTGCTGCTGCTTCGTCTTCACAAAGTTGGAGATCACACTCGCGGCCGCGACCACTTTCCGGTTTGCGCTCACGAGATCGTCGGCCACGCCAAAGAGCGACGCGGCGCTTTTTGAGTTCTTTCGCGACGGTGAAGGCGGCGGCGGAGGTGTGACTTCACGGGCATTGTTGTCGTCACGGCTCACTCGTTGGGTCGCGTGATGGTCACTGACAGAGGCTATCGAGTTGGAGCTCGTGGTGGAGCTAGTCGGGTCTCCAGCTTCCGTATCGGCTGGTCGCTGCGACGGATGGAGTGCGTTGTGGTTGGTACGAACGCGCCGAACGAGTCGTTGGATCGATCGCGCAGCACGTTCCTGCTCTCGCTGCAGTCGCTGTCGCCGACTCTGGTGCCGTGAAGGTGCTCTGAGGGGGCTCCCCTCGTTTTCACTCGTCGCTACAGTCGCGTCTGCTTGGCGCGCGTCACGATGAAAGACCCGAAGCATGTGGGCGTGGAAGAGCGAGCGGAAGTCGAGACTGCTCTGCAGCGTGTTGTGCCCCAGCTGGTTGTCGCCGACGACGCTGACGTTCTTGAGCAGGTTCTTCAACTTCGCAAGTCTGCTCGCGCCGTCATTCTGGAGCAGTGTGAACTCGACTGTGCGGATTTCGAGCACCGCGAAGAACAGTAGCGCAACGACGTCGAAGTTGCCGTCGTACGTCGCTTCAGTCGTACCGAGCGTATATTTTATGAACCGGAACGCGCTGGAGTCCAGCTGGCAGCGCACACGCGTCACTGCGACGTGTGCGCTCAGTTGCGGCTGACAGTTTGTGCACACTCGCTCTCCCTCCGAGAAGCTCGCACGCAGCGCCAACTGCTCTACGACAACAAAAGACTCGACCGATGGACTCGCAGTGTGTCTCGCAGAGCACCTGACGCGTCCCAGCTCGATGAACACGCGCTCAGGCCAGCGCAGTAGCTTCATTGAGTGGGTTCTCGCCTGCACCTCGTCTGACACACTCGAAGTCGAGGCGCGTGGTGACCGAGTTCGCGACTCGGTCTTGGTGCCGCTCGCCCTCTCTTTCTTCAGCCGAATGCAGTCACAGCCCTGCAGCGCGCACTCGAGCATCTGGAACGCGAGCGGCAGCACCGGCACAAAGATCGCGTCGCCGACAAACTCTCTCGCCTCGGTCGTGATCTGAAGGTCGCTAGCGCACAAGACAAGCTTCCGGTCCGCCAGGTGACTGCTGCTGTTGCTTGGGCGCTCTGCTCCTCCCACGCGAGTAGGAGTGGATATGAGCTGCTGTACATTGTGAAACAGGTGGCTGTCGCAGTTGAGCTCGAGGTCGTTGAGCGCAAAGACTAGCCGAAGTCGAGGCGGGGCTGCGATGGCGACATCACTCAGTAGCCTGCTGGCGTTCCCGCTCTCTCCCTCCGCCACAGACGCATCACTTGGGCTGCTGCTGTGTCTGCTCTCTTGCGAGCGATTCCGAACACCACTGCCACTGGCGGTTGACGACGCGGGCGAACGAACTGGCGGTGGACTGCACACGTGCGTCTCGATGCTCTCGAGGCGGATCTGCTGCGCACACGCTCCGCACTTGATGAACGACGACTGCGTCTTCTCATTGTACGCGTGGTACGCCTCGTTGAGCACGAGCGCCAAGTCGCCCTCGATCGTGCACGCGACCTTCTCGAGGCGCCACTTGACGACTACGCTCCTCTCTCGCAGCCGCTTGAACTGTAACACGTCGCGATCTGGCTTGATCAGCAACACGAGTCGGTCCTGGAAGCGGCCAGTCACTTCGTGGACTGTCACCTGGAGCTCGCAGACGTTGTCGTGGTGGACAATCACGTTGATCGCAGCGTGCTGCACTGAGAGCGTGACGTGCTGCTCGCCAAGACGCTCGGACACAAAGCGGAACGTCGCATCGGCTGAGAACCGAAACGTGAGCTGGAGTGCGAAGCTGGCTTCGTTGCCCTCGTCGCTAGAATCGTCAGCCCCGACATTGTGTGTGCCACGCTTGGGCGTCATAACAGCGCCTCGTTGGACTTGGTGGTGGTGCAGTAGCAACTCGGACGTGTCGAGCCCAGCGCCAGAAGCCTTCGCGACTCGCTCGTGCTCGGCTGCGCTCTGTAGCCAGCCGTTGATTGTCGAGTAGACGTCGAAGATCTGCACCAGCTGTACTACGTCATAGTCGAACAGAAGCGTGTGGAGGTTCACGTCGATGACTTGCGACAGCGTCTCCCAGACGTCGTGCTTGGACGCACGGTGGCCAAACAGCGTCATCCGCAGCGACACGGTGTGGTCGTGCAGGAGTTTCACTGGCGGGTGTGACGACGCCGGGGCGGTTCCTTTCCCACTCGTCTTGTTCGGAGGAGCGTCCAGGCCGGCGGTACCACGCTCTGGCTGCGTGAGGAGGATACTGCAACCGAACGAGACGAACCGGAAGCGCGTCTTGAGCAGGCCGTCCGGCGAGCGGTCGACACACGCAGTGAGGTCGCGCATATCTTGCCACAGTGAGTTCGTCGTGCGCGCATGGAAGTTCGTGAGCTCGATGCGAACCCGTGCGATGCCGCTGGTAAAGAGCTTGAGGTAGACATTCTCGACCACGAACTCGACGCGCTCGTTCAGGATCGTCGAGAACGCGTACCAGGACGCGATCGACCCGAGCGGGTCGGGCTCCATGGTCGCCGCTTGCGCCCGACAGTTCGCGTCGTCGCAGTCGCCAGCGTTCTTGACGTCGATAAACAGATCTACGACGCGGATGCTCAGCGGTTCCTGTACATACTTGTCTGCGACGGTCCACGACGGAACTCGGATCGTGACTTCGCTGCAATACGCGCGAGTGACGAGCAGCGGCTTGGGGAGCAGTAGCATCGCAGCGACCTTGGTCAGCTTAAGGTCTGTGGAACCTCAAACACCGGTCACCGTAGCACCATCGCTGTGAGTTGGATAGAAATCCTGCTACTGTACGCTCATAGCAGAGAATAAACCATACAGGGACGAGGAGGTCGCACCGATCTTATGGAGCGAGACGTTGGTGCGGCTGAAGCTCTTGGTGCCGAAGTCGCGCGGCAGCATATCGTCGCGAAAGTTCTCGACCCAGTACCGGAGCTGTTTGCGGAGATACTCTTTCATCATACTCGCCTGAGCGGCAGACGCGTTCCCTGACGTCGCCATTGCGGCTGAGCGGAAGGCTCCCGCGCTGCCAACAAAGCGCCCTCACTTGCACACTCGCAACGTTGCGACCTCAGGAGTTTCGGTTTCACGACAGGTGACAAGTCACAAACCCCCATTTTGCAAGGGTCTCCCCCTCGTTTGGCGTGGGTGGTGCCTCGCGGCAGAGGCAACGCAGGACACGAAATGCACGGAATCGTCGTTGTCCACGTCGGGTGGCAACTTTCAACTGTTGAATCAACACGTCACGTTGACTTAGCCACTTATGGCACTTTGGGGACAATAAATACAGTCGGAAGGAAATCTGTTCGCTAGTGCTTAAGATGTTCCTACGTAAATGCATAGAGCAGTGTACCCTTATCTCGGCCTTCCTCTTCCCTGTCTTCGGTGTCGTTGCTCAGGTGTGCTTCGACCTTTTGCCGCGTCGCCGCTCCGTGCTCCGTGAGCGTGTCTTCCATTGTGTGGGCGGACTTGCTGTCCATCGCTGTGTTCGCCAGGAGATCGGCCATCTTGTTCCGCTCCCTGCGGACGTGAAGCCAGGTGATCCAGCCAAACTGCCTGCTCAAGATGTGAGCTTGCTGAGCTGTCGGCCGGAGCCCGGCCGAGTGGATCGTCGCTCGATCCTGCATCTGGTGAATGATCATGTTGCTGTCGCCTCGGATGTGGAGGTGCGTTGCGGTGTTGTCCGTGCGTCGCCATGCCAGCGCCAGGCCTTCGCGGAGTGCTTCGAATTCTCCGTAGTTATTGGTTTGCATCGGACCTTGGTACTTGTATCCACAGCTGTCGAGTGTCCATTGGTGACGCCCGTTGCGACTCTTGAGTAGAACCCATCCCCTGCCGCTCGGCCCGGGATTGCCCCGGGCTCCTCCGTCAAAGTGCAGTCGGGCTTGCTTCCACTCGCGACGGGTTGTGTTGACTGCCGCGTGCTCAAGCACATGAACGCACTGCCACAGTGCGATGCCTGCCGCGTGCGTCTCCCGGTGGCGCGTCCTGTGCTCTCCCAATGCACGCCCCTGTCGAATGCCAGCACTCCAGGCCAGTTCGGCCACCTCCGCCGGCGTCAATTTGGCTCCACGGTGAACCGTCTCGTTGCGTGTCTGCCAAATCGTCGTCATCGCCACTGTTGTCAGGATGAACCAGATCTGTCGCGTCGCTGATGCGTGTGCCTCTGTGACGAAGCCGAAAAGGTCCTGGATTGCCGCCACGAAGGCAGGTGACGCTGCCGGCGCTGTGCTGCGGAGAGGAGCTCGTCGCGCGCTGAGCCGACTACCCTTGTGAGCGTCCAGCGCTCGAGGAATCGCCTCCATGTTACTTGTGCTCGGCTGCACTCCCATACCAGGCGGTGCAGCGTCTCCTTGCGTGTTCGACATCCAGCGTCGAGCGGGCATGCGCTTGATGTCTCTCTTTCCGAGTGATACAGGTTGAGCTGATGGACGCACAGCCGATACACCGTCCTCTGCTGAAAGTGGGTCACGCTGTTTCGTGTCTCCCAGACTTGCTTGGGCGATTGTCGCTGCTCATACGTGTGCCACAGCTCGCGCTGTCGTGCTGCCTCGATCTTCGTCACTGCTGCCAAACGCTTCGGCTTGATGAGTCGCTCGCATATCGCCCGTTTCCGCTGTGTGTCGATGGCCTGCAGGAGATGTTTCTGGTGCACTGTGTCGTCCGCTTGCCACAGGATCTCTGCTGCGAGCGAGTGGGCCTCGAATGTCAGACCCTTGCTTTCTTCCGCTGCTTCTAAGATTTGGACGTCAGCCTGTGTGGCTTGGTCGCTGCTCCCTCCGAGAACCTTCCATAGCATGCGATCCTCGCACGATGCAACGCAATACAGCTGTCACCGACCGCCTTCTTGATCGCCACTCCCTGCCCTCTCGTGGTCCACGTGTACGCGCGCTTCAGCTTGGCGAGTTCCAGATCTTGATTTCCGGGTTGATCGCGAGGGTTGCCCGACCGCCAGCGGAGGGCTGAATATGACCACGCTGAGTATCCACTCGATCAGTCGCGCTCGCCTCTTCTGGGTCCATCGTCCTCCGTTTATCCGAGGCGCGAACGTCCATTCACTGTCGTTAACTCTGCGTACGTTCGCTTCTGCCAGCCGGCACTGACGAAGCTGCGTGAATCTCCGCTCCTTCAACTGTTCTCCGTCGTGGTTAACGATCCACGGGTTCCCAGCCCACTCGAACGTAGGCCAGGAGTTTCGGAGTTCTGCTGTCAAGTCGAGAGAGACCAGAGGCGGAGGTGTGGAGGTGCGCAGTCGTGCCCGACCGTCGAGGTCCCATGTCACCGTCGATGTGCCTCGTACCTCGGCGTGGGCCGCTTTGACATTGGAGAGCCAGGAGGCTGGTACCACTCGTTGTCGGGTCCAGTGGTCTGAAATCAGCTCGACCCCCTCAACGCGACATCGATGCGTGCTGCTACTCACGCTTGCCGGCGCCTCCGTCCGACCATTGGGGTGGTTGTGTTCCGCTCAGCTCCTACCCGTGCGAGCAGCGAAGTCCAACACTGCTTGTAGACACTGTCCTCGGCTAGAAGCCACGCTGTGGCTCGTCGCATGAGTTGCGCCTTGATCGCAACCGGCACCGATAGGAAACCAAGCCCGCCTTGAACGACTGGCGAGGAGAGTAGGCCCGGGTTCATCTTGTGCTTTCGCCCTGCCGTCGAGAGCTTGCGCTCCCATAGAAACTGCTTCTGCAGGTTCTCGACCGTCTGGATGACTTGATCTGAGGCCCTGCTAAACTGGGCAGTGAAGAGGATAGCCGGCAGCACGACGACGTTTAGGATCCGGATGCGACTGATCACCGACGTTGTAACCCGCACTACTGTTGCCAACCGCGCTTTGATGCTTGTGATTCTGCGGTCCCAGTTGACCGCCGTTATGTCGTGGCGCCCGATCTGAACGCCCAAGTATCTCGTTGGCTCACACGGCCGTAAAAGCGGTATGCCTTCGTACTCCATCTGGGCGATCGCCGTGTTGAGGCACATCACAACACTTCTTCGGTTGCACTCGGAGGCCGGAAATCTGCTCAAACACCTTAAGCTGATGGAGTAGTTGGGGGTTTGCTTCGCGCGCCTGAGATACACCGCTGTGTCATCCACGAACGCGGCCACTTTGTCGCGCCATCCGTCCCGGGCACGGAGATACCTTGAAGCTTGTCGTCGCCGTCCAGCATCAGACCCAATGCCTCGGCTGCGATGATAAAGAGGAGTGGCGCCAGCGGGCATCCTTGGCGGATGCCTGACCGCACTCTCATCACCGCGTACAGTTCACCGTTCACCGCAAACCTGGCTGTGGTGTCTTCGTGCATACGTCCAATCAGCGAGACGAAGTCCGTTCTGAAGCCGAACTTCCGAAGCACGAGGCAGGAACTCCTGGTTGAGAGTATCGTAGGCCTTCATGAAGTCCAAGAGGATCACGACAGCCGACTTATCAGCGGGTTCGCTGGCGTTGTCGTACTTCTCGTGGAGCACTGCCTGCATAAGTGTCACTGACTGCTCGACGAGACGAGCCTTGTTGCGAGTCGCCGATTTGGTTCTGGAGCCCCAGCTGAACCCGGTTTGCAAGCACCTCAGCTTGGAGACAATAAATACTATTAGAGTACAAGATTGTAAAATGCCATCAACTCTCCCCAAAGCCACTCTCGCTTCAGTACCCACGGTCGAAGATTGATGCTCGCAACAGTGACGACGGCGCAACGCGCACAGGAGGCAGCGGATGCACGCGCGCTCGTGGCATTCGTCGACGCGCTCTTCGTCATCGCAGGCGCTGCGTACGGCGTGCGGCGCCTCAAGGCGCTGCCGAAAACGTACATCTCGGAGATTGCGTTCCCGCTCGACGTGCGCCACACTCTTCACTCACTCACTGGCTGTCATACCTTCCTGCTAATCAAGAGATGCACTGAGCTGACACGCGCGTGTGTACTGCACTACGTTACCACTGGTAGTTCCGCGTGAAGCTGCTCGCGTGCATTGCACTCTTCCTCTCGCACACACTCCAGTGGTTCATGGTAGAGACGCACAACACGTGGTGGACTAACGACAGTGGAGACGCACATTCGATTCCTCTGGCGGCCGAGCTCTTTGTTGCACTCGAAGCGCTCGCGTGGGTGCGTCCGACGTCGATTGGCTTGCTGCTATTAGGCGCATGGTGACTGACGCACGCACTCGTATGCGTATATCCATGGATAACACAGGGAATGGCGTCGACGATTCTTTGGATGGAGTACCGGCGCAGTTTCACGCCGTCCGCGTTTCTGCGCTCGTTCTGGCTCGTCAAGTGGATCAGCGCCGTGTACGCGCTTGTGGTGTTTCAGTGCTTTACGCTCGCGCAGTCCTCGGACGGTGGCGTCCCGCTCGCAGTCGCCCGCTTTGCAGCAACGACTGTGCTCGCGGCCCTGTGCCTCACACCGCCGTCGCCCATTTCGCTCGACTTGGTATCGTTCGCACCGGACGTGCTCTCGCCCACAGCGCTGCTGCATTCGCGGAACCCGCAGAGACGCCTCAGCAACTACGACTCGTTCAAGGACTTTGACTGGGTACGCTTCGTCTGCTCGTCGGTCCTCTCGCTCTATCGGATGCGCTAACGAGTAGCGGTGCACAGATGCTCAAGTGCACAGCGGACGACGCGCCGTCGACGTCGCTCCAAGCGCTCGCGCCGACTGCGAGTGTACAGAGTACCGAGCGGAGCGTGGAGAGGTCCAGCACTAGCGGACTCGCGCCGGCCATCGCTGTGATGATTCCGTCGTCCACCAGGTCCGTGTGGGGCAAGAACGAGTTCGTATCGTACAAGATCGTCGTCCAGACCGAGGAGGACGCGTGGACAGTGCGGCGGCACTACAACGACTTTGTCGCGCTCCATGACGAGCTGCCAGACGAGATCCGCACGACGTGCGAACTGCCGGCGGACCGCGAGACGAGCAGCCGGCGACGCGGGTTCTTGTCGTGGAAAGGGCGGCCGCGGTCCATGAAGTCCCGGCTCGAGAGCTACCTCCGCCTCGTGCTGGGCCACCCCGCGCTCGAGCCGAATGCGTTGCAGGGACTGTGCGACTTCTTAGAGATGGTACGTGGGTGTCGGGACTTGATCGTGGTGCTCATACTGGATGACGGTCTGACTGGACTGTGTCGGATGCAACGCAGGAGTACGTAGACGACACACTGTCGCGATCGTACCACTCGGCACCGAGGATCTGAGCGCCAGCAGCAGCGACTCCAGTTTTGCTTTTCACCAACTGATTCGGAGATGTACCCATTCCAGTCTCTCTCTGATGAACTCCTTGACCGACGACGCAACGAGGATGAATGACATCATGTTGACTGAGGGAAGAGGTCAAGGACTTCTTCGCACACGCACAGACGCAGCACCGCGGTCGCCCTTCTATGACCTGCTCGAGACGGACGCGTACGTGATCTCGCACGAGTTGACCGTCTTGGCGAACCGGAGCGAGTTGAGCGTCTCCTCGCGGTGCTGCTGGAGCGGCGACAGGTTGCAGATCATGAGCGTCTTGCTGTCGCCGCCGAGCGACGGGCTCAGGAAGTGCGTCAGCTTCGAGTCCCGGAACGGCACGTGAGCACTCTGGAGCACAGTTCGAAGCGTTGGTTGTCGTCAGCACTATCGCCATGGCGCCACCCACCTACCCACTGGTCATAACGCACCTTCTTCGCGAGCGCACAGATGACGTTGCCAAGCGACGAGAGGCTCTTGTTGATCGCCTGCGCCTCCTTCAGCAGCTCCTTGTCGTTCCCGCTTCCAGACTTGTTCAGGCGCTCCGAGCCCTGCACGACATGACATTCCCAGTGCGTAAGGAACCCGCAGACTACAAGCATCGCCACACCACGACACTGTCATACGCACCGCCAGATCCACCAAGTGCACGACTCCCGTCCGGCGATCGCCAGTCAACGCGTTGACACCCGCGAGGCTACAGCCGTCGGTCAAAACAAACACGCAACGCACGTCATTAGAACGCATTCAGAGGCCTCCAAGAGCGCACGGCAGACGCACCGGAATGTGATCACGCAGTGGCTTCGTGATGACCGGTCGTTCATGCTCGTCGCCTTTGTCGAGCGCTTCGCCATCGCCTTTTGCAACAGCTGCCACGCGTCCAGCTCGTTCGCGACTGTGTGGATGCACGAGTTCGCAATCGCTGGGCGTCCGTCGGCGTCCAGCCGCAGCTCCACCTTGTCGCCCGACTGACCGACACACATACACACACACAGTCACTCGCCCAGTCAGCCACAGTCTCACGACGGAAGAATGGGAATCGCCACGTACGGACACACACGCGCACTCACCCCAGGTGGCGTCAGCAAGTCGCGGAGAGACTCGTTGTAGATCTCAACCATCTCCAACGAGACCGAGAACGCCCAGCCGCTTGCTCGCAGATCCGCAATCGTCGCGTAGATGTGTGCGATCGCCCGCCCGACAATCCCCATGTGCGACGACGGCTGCATCGTCGCGAACCCGGCGCTGTCTTCACGTCCCTGCATCGTGAACGTCTTCCCCGACCTTCACATCCATCCACCCTCACTCAGCTCACACGTGACTCATAACTATCGACGGCACACACGTCACTACACATTAGCCATAGTCAAGCGTACCCAGTCTGCCCGTACGCAAAGATGCACACGTTGTAGCCGTCGAGCGCCGACTGCACGAGCGCCGAGACCTCGAGGAAGACGTCTTCTTGGCTGCAGCGGCTGTCGAACACGAGGTCAAAGTCGAAGCTGTACTTCTTTACGGCATCGCGACCACCGTTCTGGCCGTAGCTCACGTGCGCCTTGGCGTTCGCAGTCAGCTCAATCTGCCGCCGCTCGCCCGTGTAGTCGGGAAAGCTAAAGATCTGCAGCCACGACCACACAGTACGAGTCCATGAGTCCACCAGCCTTCATTTTACTCGTTTAAGAGACACGAACACACCTCTTCGCTGCCGACCGCTCTCCGTTCATGCTCCAGCACTGGACGCACGCGGCAGAACACGCGGATGTTGCCCTTCAGCTCCATCACCTACCAGCAGCCAGTCAGGTCCCCATCACACACATGAACAATACAGTTGAGACTCTCCAGCATACACAGCACAAGTGTGTCGTTCATATAGGCAAAAGCGCTCACCTTGTTGTGCAGACTCCGTCGCACAATCTCAGCCTGGAACAGCCGCCGCTCCATGTGCTCGGACGTCTCCTGGAACTGTGCTTCGGCTGCTCGCAACTCGCTGTCTTTGAGCCGCACGTCAGCTTCCAGTTGCGCGGCTTTCGCCTGCGTCGTCGCAAGCTCGCGCTTGGTCGACGACAGCTCCGACTCGACGCGCACTAGGTGCGTCTCTTGCTCGCTCAGCACCGCGACTGTGGCGGTCGCCTCGTGCAACTCGCGCTCCAGGCGCGCGACGTACGCCTGCGTCTCTGCAGCAGCCGCTTTCTCGTGCGCGAGCTGCGCTGTCAGTGTCCGCTCGCTCTCAGTCACGATGCGGAGCGACGTCTGGAGCCCCGCGTTCTCTGCCCGCAGCGTCTCCCGCTCGGCCGCCAGCGCTGCAGTCTTCCGCTCGTCGAGTGTTGCAACGCCCGCCAGCTCCTGCTTCTCGCGCGTCCACTGCGCATGCAGCTGGCCGAGCTGCGCCTGCGCCTGTTGCAGGCCAGCTGAGAGCTCGGCTCGCTGCGCTTCCGACGCGTCGTACGCATGCTCGCAGTCGTCAAACCGGGACTGGACAGCCGCGAGCCGGTCCTCCAACGCACGCTTCTCATCCTCGAGCGCGTCGTGCGCTGTGCGCATCACTGCGATTTGACTCTGCAGCGACTCGACAACGCCCTGGAGCTCCACAAGCCGCTTCTCACTCCCTCCGCCGTCGTGCGACAGCGGGAGTCCGCTCACGACACGTGCAGACGCGTCACGTTCGTCGTGGAGGGTCCGGATGATAGCGTCGCGCTCGCTGAGCTGCTGCATGAGCGCTGCCACCTCTCGGCACAGCGACTGCGCCTGCTTCTTCTGACTACTGTCGCTCGCCAAGCTCCCGGACTGGACAGACACACACATGACGCGAATCCGCTTAGCTGCCACCCCATCTCACGTTTCTTAGAGCCCAGGGAGAACACACCTCGTTCTGGCTCATGAGGTCAATGATCTGCTCTTGCGTGCGGAGCTTCGAGCGCAAGACTTCAATCTCCGAGTTCCGGTCCGCACGCTGCGTCTCGAGCCGCATCACTCGTCGTGCGAGCACGACTGCAAAGCCGTACGTGTCAATGTAGCGCTAAGCAAGCAAGCGAGCAAGAGAACGACGGCGTCACAATAGCCGAGCAGGTAGAGCGTCAGTGTGTCGTACTCGAGAGAGAGAGAGAGAGTAAGAAGGCCCACACTGTCCCGTTCGAACGAGTAGAAACGCAGACAGACCTTCTTGTACAAGTACGCGCGCTCCTTGTCCGACTTGGCGCGCAGTGCCTGCTCTTCTTCGTCGAGGTCGCGGGTGAGGAACTCGGTCGAGACGGCGGGCGAGAACGGCTCCCGGCCGCTCACGAACGACGCGCTAAACACGCTCTGTGTCGTCCGCTTCATCCACCAGCAGTAGCAGCAGCAGAGGAGTGTAAGCGTGGCCGCCGCCAGGAAGACAAGCGGCGATCCCAGGGACATCGTGAGCCCGCGAGCTTCACTACCGTCAGACATGGTCTGAACACACCACTAGCCTCAAGGTCGTACCTTGTCACCGTCCTCACTGCTACGGGTCGCAGCTGCGTCCAGTTCGACAGTCGAGCGGCGCGAAGAACTCGCTGAGCGGTTGCGACGCGACGGTGGAGAAAAGTCCATGCGGAACATGGACCTGTCGCTGTCTGTCCTTTGGTTGCTCGCACTGCCGCCAGTGTGAGGAGGCGACGGCTTGGACCGCTTCGGCGGCTGCTTCCCTACTGACTGCTTCTCGAGGCGCCAGCGGTCTAGCAGCGCCTGACGCGAGAGCTCGTCGTCATTGTTGCTGTCGGACCGGCGGGTGCCAAAGAGCGCGTCTTCCATGTCGCGGTCGCTATGGGTGTCGACGTTAAAGCTGTCGCTAAAGCTACCGGCGGACCCAGTTGGTAGGTCTGCAGCGACGGCGTCGAGGTTGCGGCGCGTGCGCATTGCCGCTACTCGCGCGTTGTGGGCGTCCAAAGCGGGTGCGCTGGGCGTTGCGAGCTCTGCGAAGTGGCTCAGGACGTGGCCTTTGCCGGCTTCGTAGCGCGAGTGGTCGGGTGTCGTCGGAGGCAGCACCATTGCGAGCGCTAGCAGCACTGGCTGAGATTGAGACTAAGCTGCTGTGTGAGCACAGCAATGGAGAGACAGAGAGAGATCGCGACCCGAGGCGCCGCTTGTCGCGAGGAGTCACCCCAAGCTCTAAGCGCGGGAATTAGTTTCCAGTGCTTTTACGTTTGAGGACGTGTCGAGGTAACTTTTAGTGTAATCTGTAGCTATTTACTCATTGTCAATTCCTCGTCAGAGCCGCCGCCTCGCAGGCACCCACAGCACACTCATCGCAGTGATGGCGCACTTCCACACGTGTTGGAGTGCTACTTATTACAAGCGATAGCCAGATATGCGTTTACCCAGCGAGCCTGACTAAAAGGGACCTGCTTGGCTGCCCTTCGTCTCGCAAGAGCCAAGTAGAACGCAGAGCAGGAGAAGGCTACTGCAGGCCCAGCAGCTTGTCTAGCTGCCATAGAGCTACTGAGTTCACACAGGTTCCGAGTATCATTCATCCTGTATGTCCACTATGAAAACCGCTGCGCGACGAGCGCGTGCGCGCCGACTTCGTCGTATTCTTGCCGCGAGAGCCAGAGCTGCTGGAACGACCCGAGGGACGCAAGGATCGAGCCACCAATGAACGCGCTGAACTGGCGCTCGACTTTCAGCACGCTCGTGAACCGCACTTTGAACGTGCTCGGGACCAGCGCAGTGAGTTCCGCGTGCAGTCGCTCTGTGAGCCCCGGCGTGAGACTGCCGCCGCCGCACAGAATGATGTTGCTCAGCATGTCGCGTCGCACGTCTGCGTCACAGAGCTGCGCTGCGTCGTACAGCATGCGGTGCAGCCCTTTCGCCACCGCTGTCGGCGGCTCCTTCGTCGTCGTTGTCGTCGTTGTCCTACCTCCACTCACTGGATGCAGCAACTGCTCGCCCACTTCGTAGAACTCCTTGTCCAGCACGACGCTTGTCCCGTCCGGCAGCTCATACCGTTGCTGTGGGAAGCCAATCGCAGTCGCAGCGTCGCTCGTGAGCGGCACCATCGGCACTGCACAGACGCTCTCGCGCATGTCACGAAAGACCTCGGCTGTCATGAACTGGAGGTAGCTGGTCGGGAAGTTCACTGCCAGTGGCTCGAGCTTCCCGTGGGCGTTCAGCTTCCGTCCAAAACAGCAGCGTGGCCGCACAACGAGCGACGGAAACTGGCGCGCGACAACGTGCGCGAGGTGGTCGTTGAGCTGGTCGCAGCCGACTGGCGAGAACTGCGCAGGCTGCTGCAAGTGGTAGCCGTCAAACACCGGCACGACGCGTATGGAGCCAGCGCCAATCTCTGCGATAAGCGCAGATGAGCGGCCGAACGCAAACGCGTCCAGCACCGCGTCTTTTGCGAGGTAGAACGCCGGGACGCGGAACGTTTCGAACATGAGCTCGAGGTACTTTTCCGCGTCACGTGCCGCTGCGTCCTGTAATGCGTCGTTCGCGAAGCAGGAAGCGGATGTGGTGATCACTGCGTGCTCAGCCGGGGCCACACGCAGACGCGCAAATGCGTGGCTCCACAGCTGCTCGAGCGCGTCCCAGTCCGTAACAGCGCCGGCGGTCATGGGCCGCAGCACGTCTGCGTTGCGCACATGCGCCAAGTCGTCGCCGAGCACAAAGCGCGGCTGTTGCGCATCAGGGGTGTCTGGGGAGGGCTGCTGTGGGAACTGGCGGCCGACGGCACTCGGCACCACGAGTGTCGGCGTGTCTTCGCCCGCAAGCCCAAACTTGCTGCTGCTCGTGCCAACATCGCCCACGACAGCTTCCACGTCGTCGCCGCAGTACATTTTGTATGGCGGTGTGCCCAAAACGCTTTTTTGACACTTTTTGGCATTTTCGACACAGTGGATAATCGCCTGGCAATCCTGATTCGACATTTGACTGGTCTTTGGAGCCACCATTTCTAATCTTCTTTTCACGCAGAAGCCGCCCTTGGTTTCCTCACGCTCGCGTTCTCGGTTTGCGGGAGTTTCTCTCGATCTTTTTCGCCCCCTTCACTCACCCACTCTCCATCTCGAGCCGCCGCCCTCAGAAACACCACCCACCCCAAGCATCAAGAAGACCATAACGATCGCCCAGTAGCCATGTCGGACGACGAGACGAAGCGCGACTTTGCGTGGCTGCCCGCGGGCACGGAGGCGCTCGCTGACGGCGAGTACGACGCCATCGTGCTCGGCACGGGGCTCAAAGAGTGCATCCTCAGCGGACTGCTCGCTGTGAACGGCAAGAAAGTGCTGCACCTCGACCGGAACGCGTACTACGGCGGCGAGTGCGCGTCGCTCAACCTCACGAACTTGTACGCAAAGTTCAAGCCTGGGGAGACGCCACGGGACGACCTCGGCGCGAACCGCGACTACAACATTGACCTCATTCCCAAGTTCATTATGGCGTGCGGGAAGCTCGTGAAGATGCTGCTGCACACGAAAGTGACGCGCTACCTCGAGTTTAAGAACGTCGACGGGAGTTACGTGGTGAAAGGCGGGAAGACGTACAAAGTGCCCGCGACTGGTGAAGAAGCGCTCCGGTCGTCGCTCATGGGCATGTTTGAGAAGCGCAAGTTCCGCAAGCTCATTATGTACATTTACAACTACGACGAAGACGACGCAAAGACGCACGAAGGCGTGAACCTCTTCACGCAGCCGATGAGTGAGCTCTTTGACAAGTTTGGCGTCGACGCCAACACGCAGAGCTTCATGGGCCACGCGATGGCGCTCATGCGTGACGAGTCGTACATCCACCGACCGGCGATTGAAACGGTCCGGGCGATCAAGTTGTACGCGTACTCGCTCGAGCGGTACGGCAAGTCGCCGTACATTTACCCGATCTACGGCCTCGGCGGGCTCCCCGAAGGCTTCTCGCGCCTCTGTGCGATCCACGGCGGCACGTTTATGCTCAACCGCGGCGTCGATGAGATCCTCACGAGCGAAGACGGCCGTGCATGGGGCATCCGTGCGGGGAATGAGGTCGCGAAGGGCAAGCTCATTATTGGCGACCCGTCGTACTTCCCTGCAGCGAAGCTGCGTAAGACTGGGAAGGCCGTGCGGTCGATCTTTGTGCTGAACCACCCAGTGCCGAACACGAACGACGCCGAGTCGCTCCAGATCATCATCCCAGCTGCGCAAGCCCAGCGCCACAACGACATTTACGTGTGCGTTGTGTCGGCGGCCCACTGTGTCGCTGCGAAAGGCATGTACGTGGCGATTGTGAGCACAGTCGTCGAGACAGACGAGCCGCTCGAAGAGCTCGCGCTCGGCGTGAACTTGCTCGGCCCGTACCTCGACCGCTTCGATGCGGTCACGGACATGTTTGAGCCAGTCGCGGACGGGCAGGAGGACAACTGCTTTATCAGCAAGTCGTACGACCCGACGAGCCACTTTGAGACGACGTCGGACGACGTGCTGGACCTGTACCAGCGCATCACGGGCGAGGCGCTCGACATGAACATCAACGCCGACTCGACGGATGTGGACCAGTAAGTGCGCGTCAGCACCCGACCGCTTAGCTGTAGTGGGAGGAGAAGGGTTACGTGAGTCGCTGGCTGACGACGGCGGTGGCGATGGCGACGAAGACGACGGTGAAACGCCGTGATGTATGACGAGAAGGGAGCAGAGAACGACGCCGCCTGCCAGTTGCGCTCGGGAGTTCTGTTCCTATGCACACAATATGTTGGTCCTTTTTCAAGGCTCGCTTGAGCTGTGGTTATTCGCGTTTGTTGTGGTTTTTGAGGCTTGCGTTTGCGTGGACTTGTTGTATGAACGTGACCTAGTGCAACTCGGGCATCATTCCTGTCCAGAGTGGACGTCAAAGACTTGCCAGTGCGATCGCACGTCTGCGAGTGCGTCAAGCTCACGGCTGCCGCGTCTGGGTTTCTCTCCATCTAAATGGAGAGAGAAAGAGAGTGAGGCCGAGCAGAAACCACGCGCGCGTCTTGCTCTTCCTATTCACAGCGCTCTGAGAGCTGCTGCTCTCAAGCGTCCTGTTGCCAGTTTCTTCTCCTCATTCCCCAACTCGCCCGCGCCTGCGAACCACCTCCGCTCGCTCCTTCCTCTCCAGTCGTCCTCCTCTCTCTCTCGCTCTCTTCCAAACCCCTTCAAGATGTCTCGCGCCAGCAGCCAAGTGAGCCAGAACGTCGATAACTTTCTCAGTGAGAAGTCGAGCACGCGCCTGCACAAGCCTCCTGGAGGCAGTTCGACCGCCGGCAGCCTCATCTACGGCGGCGGCGGCTGTGACGAGAGTCCGTTCGTTGGTCACCAGCGCCGCGGGTCGGTCACGAGGCCGAAGGAGGAAGCTCCGGAACAAGCGAACCCGTACCCGACGAAGGACTTTCGTCGCGGGAGTGGAGGATACCACCAGCAATCAGCGTCCGGGCCGTACCCAGGCTACCAGCAGCAGAGTGCACAAGGTCAGCAACAGTACTCCACTGGCTACCAACAGCAGCAACAACAACAGCAGCAGCAGCAATACGGAGGCGGTGCAGCAGGAGGGCGGCAGATGTCGTCGAACAGCTACGCCACTGGGACGAACCAGAACGCTGGCAACGTGCTCACTGAACGCCGCATCACGCGCATCCACGCACCACCAGGCGGCCAGTCCTCCATCACGTTCGGCTAAGCTGATACTACTGCGATAGATAGTCTTCTAGGCAACATCTTCCTCAAACGACACTACAATGACCACCACCACCATAAACACTACTTCACATAAAGAGTGCTTCGTTCAACTTCAATGGTGGTTGTGGCGGCAAATGCTTCCAAACAATTCCACCTAAGCTGTTCCTAGTCCTCTTCTTCGCTCGCACTCTCGCTCTCGCTCGCAGCCTCGTCCTCGTCGACATTTGGCAGTGCGATGATCGCAATGCCGTTCTTGACGCGCTTCAGGCGCTCCCAGCGCCCGAGACGGTGCTCCTGGCCCACGCCTGCGAGCAAGAACCGCGCCTTGTTGTCGAACGCGAGCGCGTTCACGTACCCAGCCACGGGGATCGTTGCAACGGGCGTAAGCTTGCGCTCTTTGAGGTCCGCTTTCCAGAGCCGGATGAGCCCGTCGCACGAACCGGACGCGACGAGGTCCGTGCGCGGCATCACGGCTACGCTCGCGATCCACTTGCCAGCGCCGTGCGCGTGCGACACAACGTGCACTGGCTTCTTCCGGCCATTGAACCAGAGCGAGAGCGAGCCGTCATCACCGCCCGTGACGTAGTACTCATCCGTGACCATCTTGACGCAGTCCATAGAGCCAGAGTTGCCGTAGAACACGAGCTGCGTCTCCTCTGGGATCTTCCACATGCGCACGCTGCGGTCACGGCCGCAGCTCACGACGCGCTCCTTGTACAGGCTGTCGAGCCCGTGCACTTCGCCCTGGTGCCCAAAGAGCGTCTCGACGTACCCCATCTCTGTCAGGTTCCAGTGCTTGATCGACCGGTCGAGCGAGCCTGAGAGGAGGCTGTGCGACCGCAAGCGAAACGCGAGCGACGAGATCGTGTCGCGGTGACCCTTGAAGCTCTCGAGCAGCTCGTTCGTCTCTGCGTCCCACACACGCACAAGCTTGTCGCAGCCGCCGCTCGCGAGGAACTTGCCGTCCGAGCTCAGTGCGAGCGCGAGCACGCTCTTCTCGTGGTCCGTCTTGGCCGTAGTCGCTTTCACGTCGTCGCTCGGCAGCGTGAGTCGCGTCTTTGTCTGCGCTCCAAGGTTCCAGCGCAGGATTGCGCCGTCCTTGGACGCTGAGAACGCGGTGAGGCCGTCGTCTGCGAGACACACGCTCGTCACGGGCAGGCGGTGGCCAGTGAGGAAGCGCGTCGAGTCGGCGTCGAACTCGAACTCGGCCAACGCGTCTGCAGCCGGGCGGAAGAGCTTGCCCATGGCCTCGAGCGCGTCCCGTTGCAGGCGCGCACTCATCTTCTCCTCAACGCCGTCCTTGTACACGGTGGCGTCAGCGTCTTCATCCTCGTCGCTCGTCGCGCCATTCGCACCGCCCTCCTGGGCCCGGACTTTGTCCAAGTACTCCTTTGCGAGGCGCACGCGCTTTTCCTGTGCGGTCTCCTGCAGCTCCGTGTCGCTCGCTGCATCACTGGCGTCGCCACCACCACGCGTGTTCGAGTCATCGTCGTCGCTCTCTGACGACGCAATCACATCCTCCGCACCACCGGCCGCCGCCCAGTCGAATGCGTCGTCCGCAGGTGTACGTCGTTTCTTCTTCGCAGCGGCGTTGTTTTGGTGCTTTGCGTCCCGCGTGCCGCGCTTCACGGCCACTCGGCGCTTCATGATGCAGTCTGCTCTGTAGCTGGTGGTGGTTGCTGCTGTCCTTGTGTCGTGTCGCTTTGGCTTCGTATTTGATTGGCGAGAGGACTCGAAAACGGACGAGTCGTGGCGCTGACTTGCTGTTCGTATGAGAATGTAGGAAAGTATACTTTGATTAGCTGCTGCCACGTTTCAGTGGCGACAACTGAGGCACTCGTTGTACCACCATCCACGAAGCTCGCCAAAAACACGAACTACCAAACTTTCTCTTTCGTCACCAGCAGCTCAGGAGCGCGCCGCCATGTCCCGCACAGGCAGCCACAGCAGCAATGCGGACGCGAGCGAAGTGCTCGTGTCAGGGGAAGTGAACCGCATGATCCAATTGGAGGTCAGCGGCATCTACGAGCGGCTGGAAAAGTGCGTCGTGCGCTCATTCGTCTGCTCTTTCGGCCGCTTGTCAAACAACCGTGATTCTAACGGACAGTGTATGGTGCCAACAGACTCCGGCAGCAGACCAAGTTCCCGTCCTTCGACACCGTCAATATCCCCATGGTGCTCGTGCTGGGCAATCACTCGTCCGGCAAGAGCACGTTCATCAACTACATGCTCGGCCAGGAGGTTCAGAAGACAGGTCCGCACTAGGCCCGTATAGCCCCGTGTGGGGTCCGTCGACCAGTATCCAGTACCAGTACTGTCCTATTCGCTCACGTGTGTGTGTATTTATGTGCGATTATGTTGGTTCGATCCAGGACGTGCACCAACCGACTCGACGTTCACGGTACTGGTCGGCGGCAGCCGCGAGGAGCGCCTGGACGGCTCAGCACTCGTGCGACACGCCAAGTACGGCTTTGGCGACGTGCAGAGCCGCTTCGGACGCGACCTCGTCTCCCAGATCGAGCTGAAGGTCGTCGCGAACAGCCCACTGCTGACTGACGGCGGGCTCATGCTCGTGGACTCGCCGGGTATGATCGACCCGCCCGGGACGTCCACGGACCGCACGGACACGGACCGCGGCTACGACTTTAAGCGCGTCGTGCAGTGGCTCGCCGAGCGTGCTGACGTGATCCTCGTTATGTTTGACCCCGACAAGCCGGGCACGACGTTCGAGACGCTGGACGTCCTCACGTCGTCGCTCCGAGGGCTCTCGAGTAAGCTCCTGCTCATCCTGAACAAGGTCGACGACTTCCGCACGGTGCACGACTTTGCACGCGCGTATGGCGCGCTCTGCTGGAACCTCAGCAAGGTGATTCCACGCAAGGACTTGCCGTTCATCTACACCATGTACGTGCCACAGGAGCAGCGGGAGAGCCAGCGATTGTCGCCGTCAGCGTCGTCGTCGCCGTCGTTGTCGGTGAAGACGAAGAAGACAAACAAGACGAACCGTACGGCGGACGAGCAGCAGACGACGACAGCGAACGACAGTAGTGTCGGAGACGCCGAAAGCGAACACAACAGCGCAATCATCACCAAGCCAGAGGTCCAGCGTATGCTAGAAGACGAGTTCGACAGCATCCGTGGCGAAGTGCTGCGGGAGGTCGAGCGGGCACCGGATCGCGCGACAGACAACATTCTGAACCTGCTCAAGGCGACCGCGTCCCGGCTCAAGATGCACACGACGCTGCTGAACGCGTGCAGAGCCGAGTACATGGACCTTGCGCGCTTCTGGCGGCGCGTGCAGATCGCTGGTGTCGTTGTTGGCGTCGGCGCTGCGTCGCTGTACGTGATCCGCACAGTCGGCAACGCGTCGACGCCTGTGGTGACTGCTGACAAGCTCGCGACCGGCGGCACTGGCGCCTCATCCGGGGCTGCGACGACGACGAGCAGCTCAGTGACGGCTTCTGGAGCCGGGAAAGACGCGTGGAAGGAGAGCTGGGCGACGCAAGTAGCGTCGTCGCAGCCGCGCTTTAAGTACGGCACGTTTGCTCGGATCGTGCTGTCAGCGTGCGCGTCGAACTTTGCGCTCTGGAAAGCATCGGTCGCGAACCTTCAGCACAAGCGCGACAGTGTGCTGTCGTGGCTCCCGCTCACATTCGAGCGCGTGTACGCGCAGTTCCTCGTCAAGTCGGACCGCATTCACGACGAAACGTTGGCGCGGTGGAAGGCGGTGCAGCCGGGACTGGAGCTGGCGTTCCGGTCGGCGACAGTCGACACGTTCCCTGTCGTTGGGGCAGCAGACGCGACGTTCCTCGACGACGTCCTGGGACTCCACATCCCTCGGCTAGACCGGTGCGTGCGCGACCGCACGGGCGACGACCACGCGTACCTGCGCTTCAAGCATCTCGACAAGCCGTCACGCAGCCAGGCCGAGCCAGTGCTCGCAACTGAGAAGAGCTGAGGTGTGAGCGAGCGCACCAAGTAGAGGAGGATCATGTGTGGCGAAAGAGAGAGAGATAAGTCATGTGGTGGAGAAGGCGTCATGTTCAGCTAGTTCGCTCCGACTGCTTTGGGGTGGGAACAACAATGGCGAAGCTGTGGGTATCGAGAGCTCTTTTGCGTCCCGTTGTGTGTGTGGATGTGAGCGTGTGTACATGGGGCTACCAATGGCCTCTTCTGGCAGCTGCCAGTCTCGTATGAACTGTGGAGAACTCGTGCGTAGCGTAGGAGGGAAGAGAGGGAGAGAGAGAGGTTTGTCACTCCTCCCTATCGGTTCGCGTCGAGCGTCTGCAGCACAGACTGGCGGATGAGAGCGTCGCCAGTCTGGCCGCTGATCACAAGCGGGACCGACTGCGCGAGCTGCGTCTCGACTGCGAGCTTCCTCTGCTGGTAGTCGAACTCGCGCTTCTCGACGAGGAACGCGGCCGAGTTGTCCTCGGCCTCAGCGTGCGCGAGGATCTGGGCCGCCTCGCGCTCTGCCGCCTTGATGGTCGCGTCGCGCTTGATCTGGGCGACGCTCACGTACTGGTCGTAGTCGCGCCGGAGGTTCGAGAGCTCGACTGTCGGGCCGACTTTGCGCTGCACTGTGGCAGCCGTCGCCGTCGCCACCGCGTCGGCCTTGAGCCCGACGACCTCTTTGATCTTGTTGTCGTTCTTGGCAATCTGTTGCGCGATCGCGACTTCCGCTTTCGCCTCCGCGTTCGTCCGGAGCTCGTTCCGGTGGATGTCAGCGCGCGTCTTCTCGGCGAGCAGGTCCTGGATCGCACGCTCGTTGCTCTTCTGAAGCGCTGTGAGCTTCTGCGTCTCTTCGTTCAGCAAGATGCGAAGGCGGTTCTCGTGGTTCTTCTCCTGCTCCTCCATGCGCGTCTTGAACGCAGTGGTTTCTTCGAGCGTCGCTGAGAGCGCGGACGGGAGGTCGACGTTTGTGACTTTGACGTTGTGGATGAAGACGCCGTACGGCGTGAGCTTTGCGTTCAAGTCCTTCTTCATCCCGAGTGCAAACTCCTCGCGTAGGTCGTGCACCTGGTCGTGGCGCACCGAGTGCACGAGCCCTCGGATCGCTTCTTCTGTCAAGCTGTAGAGCAGCTCGTCGAACCGGTGCGCGCCGAGGGAGTAGACAAACTTGACAGCGTCGTCCTCCGTTGGGCCGATCTGGAAGCTGATTGAGATGTCAATGTCGACCATCACGTTGTCGGCGGTCGGGATGAACCGCACGGGATTCGAGAACGACACGGCTTGCTTCGTCACAATGTGCGAGACGCGGTTCCATGCTGGCCAAAAGATCTTGAGCCCTGGGTCGAGCATGCCGGCGTGGGCGTTCCAGCGCTGCTTGAGCACCCACCTGACATAATAGATAGTACGAGGACACACACGTGAGCATACTCGTTCCCAAGAGCGCAGCCGTTGCGAGTCGCATAAGGAGTTGGAAGACGTACATGCCGGACGGGATCTGCATGCAGAACTTGAAGAGCGACGCGTACTTGGGCGTGAGCACGAGCGGGATGCGGCCGTCTGGCGTGTTGGCGTTAAAGTGCTTCATCGCTGCAGAGAGAGACGCACACGATGAGCATCACAAGCAGGAGCACGAAAGAGCGTGTGATACGCAACAGGGATTGCCCACCTTGCGAGGGTTTGGAGATGTCGAGCTGCACGAGGCGGTTCGTGCGCGTGCGGACAAAGTCGCCCTGGAGGCGCGTGCGAGCGAAGTCGCTGTGCAGAGTTGCCATTGCAGCTGGTGGTGAAGTGACGGAGGTGAAGGGGCGAAGGTGAAGGAGACTTGAGTTGTGCGGCGCAACTTGGGGAATGGACGTGTGGGGTTTGTGTTTCCACACTTTGGTGGGAAGGTCTCTGGGCCATCTGGTTGTGCAAAGTGGGTACCACTTGTGCGAGGTACCCACAATCGCCAGATTGAAATGTCAATTTTGATGGGCATATGCTCGCAAAGAGAATCGTGCTGCGGAGCGCATTGGGTACAGGCGAATCTGGATCCACACCCACACGTGTGACTCTCTAACGTTCCTTGTAAAGAAGAAAGATCCGCTTGGTGAAAGCATGAGACCAACACGACTGAACTGCAGAGCAACCTGTCCTTCACCGAGGCCTGTTTGTCGAGCCAGAAGACAAGATCAAAATCAAACTGACTGGGACACGCGGAAATAGTAGGTATATGGACATGTTGATATTATATCGAGTATATAAGTCGAATCTGACGATTAGCTTCAATTGGGTATGTGGTTTCTGGGTTGCAAGAAAGCGCGCGGGTACTATTTTCGTGGGGGAAATCAATGTCAACAATCCCATCCACAAAGTACCTATCATACTGAACGGGAACATGTTTGCCAGGCAGACCCACAACACAAACACATGATCAAGACCTCCACTGCATCCCTCCAGGTCCCTTCAACTTCATCATTCCACAATTCGCCGCCAAGTGCACACCCCACCACCACTCCCCACTCACGACCTTCCTCTGATAGACATGGGTACTAGCAGCTCCAAGTTCGACAACCCAGCCATGGCGCCTGGTGGCCCGCAGCACCAGACGCGGCTGCTCTACCGCTCCACGCACCGCGTCGACTCGGCGAATCGGCTCTTTGGCGCGTGCTACGACGGCAACACGGTCGTGATTATCAACCCCGGACGCAGCCTCGTGAAGCCCTACATCCGCGTGCCTGAGGGCATGTACGCGCTCGTGCAGCACCAGGGGAAAGACCTGGACTTTGAGTCCGACGGCAAACGCACTGCTGTGTGGCCACCAGGCTTCCACGTTGCGTCGCTCTTCACGAAAGTCGCGCACCTCGTGACGAAGCAGTACGTTGTGTTCGAGACACCTGTGAAGGGCTGCAAGACTGCAGACGACGTGACTGTCGGCATCGACATGTGTCTCGTGCTGCGCATCATGGGCGACGAAAGCAAAGGCGAGGACCCAGGGCTCGTACGTCGTTTCGTCTATGAACTCGGCCCGAATGGACTCGAAGTGCAGCTCCGAGCCGCCCAAGACGAGGCTGTGCGCGCACTTGCACGCAGTGTGCAGCACACTGAGGTGTACCAGCTCCGTGACGGCACCATGAAGGAGCGGTTCCAGACAGGGGCGCTCAACTACCGCACGCACCAGATGCCCATGCTCGACGAGCTCACAGTGACCTCGAAGCTTGGCGACGACGAGTTCGACGAGTCCAAGGACGACGAGCTCGACTGCGTTGCAGCGCCGACTGCGAAAGTCGTGTACTGCGTCACAGAGGACATTAAGCGGAGCCTCAACAGCCAGTTCAACACGTACGGTGTGCAGATCACGAGCGTCGCAATCACAAACGTGACGCTCCCGAGCGGGTTCCAGGAGCAGATGCAGAGCCGCACGACGCACTTGAGCGCGATCAAGGAGCAGAACATGAAGCAGCTGAGCGACATGCAGCTACTGCAGTACAAGGAAGAGATTGACACGACGAAGCTCGCGCGCCGGATGATGATCTTGGAAGAAGAGTCGACTGGGAAGGCCAAGTGCGCCGAGATCCAGAAGGAGATCGACCTCGTTGTCGCCGACACGAAGCTCGTACAGGAGCAGATTGCGCAAGAGACGCGCGTCAAGGTGAACAACGTCAAAGTCGCCGCGGACCTCAAGATCGCCGAGATCCGCGCTGACACAGAAAGTATTGAGCAAGAGATCGCTGCAATGAGCCAGGCTGAAATCGCAGTGCTCGGTGCGGAGAAAGACGGCCTCACTGTGCAGCTGCACGCGACAGTCGCAGAGCTCGAGGTCGAGGCCGCAGCAAAGGCCGCTGAGATCGTCGCACGCGCGGAAGGCGTTGCGGCGAAGAAGCTCGACCGGGTCCGTGCGCACGAGCTCAAGATGCAGAGCCTCGAGAAGCTCGCGGCGCTGAGCCGAAACGACAAGACTGTCGTGTCGGGCGACACGACCAACAGTTTGCTCTCCGAGATGCTCGTTGCGAACCGCCAGCAGAACATTCTCGTGAACATCGACGGCGCGGCCGCCCGGGCGTCCTAGTGACCACTCTCTTGCTGTTGAACCTGCTCGAACGAAGAGTGTTAATAACTTTATCACGTACATTGGTGTATGTACAATGGGAGGACGTTCGCCTTGTCATGAGTGAAAACGAGTCGTGAGTGATGACTCGTTTTCAGTTTGAACAAGTGTCGTGGTCGTCCAACTGGAACTGAACAATGTCGCAAGGAGGCCACCACACGTGCGCGTTATGTGGACTTTGCGGTAATCCGACGGGAAGTACAGTCCAGTCTGTTCCAGGCAAACTCGTGACTCGGACTCATGGTTTCTGCTGTGAACAAGTGAGCTCCTCGTTGAGTTGCACATTGCTGCGAATGGAGACCATCATCGCATAACAACAGTACCGGTACTGGTACTGAAACTCGGCGTATTTGTAGTCGAGCAGGGCGTGTGGCGCTGTTCACTCATGGCTGGACCTTTGTGACGAAGTTCAAAGTCACTCAATAGTTCTTAAGTGGCGGTAATTACGTCATCCAACCTTCTATTTAGTGACTCCAATTCGACCGAAGACGCCAGTTCCCTCGAAGAAGTCCCGCACACACGCACGCACACACTCGAACTCTCGGACGCTGAGCGTGGCGCGCGCTCCGTCGTCTCTGCTGCTTCGTTGACCACACACACCGTCCTCTAAAGATGACGACGGCGTCCACGCTGCTCAAGAAGAAACGCCGCAAAATGAAGCAGATGCAGGGGCTGCTGCTGCTCTCAACGGCCGGGTCGGCGGCCAGCGCCAGCGCCAGTCACACGCTCTTCTCGGTTCCGCGCAAGGCGCTCGTGGCGCTGCAGCCGCAGCAGCAGCAGCTCGCGTTCTCCGCGCCGGTGCGTGTATGTCTGAATACCAGTCTCTGTTTGTTGTTTAGGACGAATCTGACGTCACTTCACGCGCGTACTGTAGGAGGACCAGGACATGACTCGCCTGCTCGGTCGCGTGGACCTCCGAGGCGCGCAGCTCGAGCAGCTGCCCGACGGCTTCGTGGTCCACGATCGCTTGGGCGTCAAGGTGCGTGCGTTCTTTGCTGTGTCATCCGTGTGCGTACGATTTGCTGGCGACTGCTGATGTGCGCACATGAGCAGAAGGTGAGGCTCCAGGACCGCGACAAGGCGACGACCGACGCGTGGTTCTTTGGCGTGTACGCCGCTATCACGGAGTTCGCGCGTCTGCCGATCCCAGCGAGCGAAGACCACGCGCACAAGTTCTCTGCGGTGCTGAGCGCGAGTCTATTGGACGAGTCCACGAGCGAGCAGGTACGGTGTAGGACGACAGAAGCGGCGTGGACGTGGATGATGGGAGATATGATGGGACCCACCAGTGCTGATGACTGACTAACTGAGTGTGTGGCAGGAGTTTGAGCTCTCGTGCCAGCTGACGCTACCCGCGCGGCCAGTGGAGAAGCCAAGCATCCGGTGGAAGACGTGGAAGACGTTTGCGCAGCTCCAGGCCTTTGACGAGTCCGTCGGCTCTCTCTCTCTTGCTGGCTGAACAGCCGACGGTCGATACTGACGTGCACATGTGTGCCACTGGTCGTGTTCCTTGTCTTTGTCATGTAGCGACCTTCGTGGCGCGTACAGTGCGGTCATGAAGAAGCTTCTGTTCCCACGCGAGCGCAAGCGCGACTCGCTCTTTGGCGGCCTGCGCAAGAAACACAAGCAAGAGATCAAGGAGCAGCAACTGTCGCTGTACATTGAGCAGGTAGGTCGTTCGTTCGTTGGTAGGCGGCCGAGGCTCAGGTTGGGGCGGACGAGACGGACGTGACTGACTCTCCCCACTCACGCACGCACACTCGGTCCTATCGACGGTGTCAGGTGTTTGCAATCCCAGGCGTGGCCTCCGACCCGAGATTCGTCGCCCAAGCGAGAGCGTTCCTGGAGTTCGACGCGTTCTTTGAGATCAAGGTTCGCGTTCTCATTCTCTCTCTCTCGGACGAGCGACTCTGGTGTTGAGTAGACTGTGGAAGGCTGGGAAGTCTAAAGACGAGTGGGAGGGGCACGCTTGTGTGTGCGGTCGGTCTCGTAGCATGTGGCCAGTGAAGACGACGTCGTTGCACCAGCCGTGACCGACAACCACATCGACGCGGACTCGGCGCTTCTGACGCAGTCTGACGTAGTGAGTGGCGAGAACAACGAACCGAGCCTCTCGGTCCCCACACCGCTGAACTACAGCGAGCAGCAGGTCGCGTTCTCGCAGGGACCGCGGAGCTCGTCGACGTCCGAGTACGAGGTGCGTTGGAAACCGAGTCTCTGTTCGTTCCTCTCTCTCTCATGCCTCCCTCGTCTTGGTTGCGAGTCTAAGTACATGTACGGTCGACTCGTTTGTTCGTGCTCCGCAGAGCGGTGACGTGCTCCCGCCGCTGTCCCGGTCCAGCTCGCCGTTTGAGGACGTGGGCACGGAGTACGTCGAGATCGTTCCCGAGACCGACCCACGTGCCGCCAAGCAGCTCCACAAGAGCATTCTCGAGCGCGTCCGCGACCTCGTGGCCCACGACGACGACCGCGTGCGCGAGTTCCAGGAGCAGACCAAGTACTTTGGTCGCGACGAGATCTCGACGACCGAATACTGCGCGTTCTTGCTCGGAGCGTTCGGGTCCAAGGAGTGCTGTCAGCTGATTCCGATGATGGCGCGTCTGCTCCCAGACGACACGAAGCGCAACGAGCTCATGGACGGCCGGTCCGCGATCTGGCGACGCACTGTGCGTCGGAATCGCAGGCGCTCGAAGCAGTTCTCAGAGAGCGTCGTGTTCCAACAGCAACGTGACGAGGTGGTGCACGAACCGCTGGCACACAAGACGCGGCCAAAGTCCGACAGCTTGACCGCACTGCAGTGGTATCAGGAGAAGAGTGCGGTCGGCTATGCTCCGTCAGCGCGCCATTCGATGGTCGAGACGCCGAGTGCAGCGGGTGCGCTGCAGAACGCTAGCAGCCGAAGCGGTGCGAGCAGCACTGAGGGCAACCAGGAGAGTGGGATCGACACGGCGCCGCCGCCAGCGCACCAGAAAGCACCGCTCGACCCTCGCCGGAAGCTGCAGCACCGTGCGTCGTTCAACCAGTTTACCGAAGCGATGCTGACGGATCCGATCGAAGAGGAGACCCCGACAGCTCTCGACCACACTGGCGACGGCGACAACCAATCTGCACGCCGCAACAGCGTGGCCGGCTCAGCGTCGGCGACTGCGCGTGGGATCGCGAGTCTGGAGCGCAAGTCGTCGCTTGCTGGCACTGGCTGGAATCGTCGTTCACAGACCCGGCTGTCGAATGTGAGCTCGACCTCGAGCGCTGCGGTTGGGAGCGACGGCAACGACAAGGACGACGACGCAGTCGACTACCGCTTCCGCCGCTCGCACTTGAAGACTGAGCTCGAGTCGGCGCCGCCGCCGGAACAGGAGATGAACCCGGTGCTGGCGCGACTCAAGAAACAAGGCGCGATCAACTTTATGATGCGCTGAGTGGATGGGAGTGGGAGTGGGTGGGTGTGAAGCACGTGCGGCGTGCTGCTCATCGCGAACGAAGCGAAGAGAGAGAGAAAGAGAGAGCGAGAGCGTCCTAACGAGGAGTGTCATTAGTGAAACTGCCGCCTGCCTCCCTTGTTGATGAACACCAACATGGTTTGTACTTGAAAACGAGCCTCGCACACGTGACGCAGACGAAAGATGGCGGCGGTGACGAGCGCAGAGCTCCAGGAAGCATGGGAAAAGGTGAAGCGCACCAAGTCCCTCCCCAATGTACGCGTCGTAGATCGATGAGCGTAGGTCCTACAGTAACGTACTCCACGGCCTAGTGTTGGGCCCAACTTGCCTCGGTTGCAACGCACGACTAGCCCCCGACTGTCAAGTTGCCACTCTTCAGCGCCAAGACACCGATGAAGACACGGCTCGCCGCGATCCAGCACGTGATCAGCACGCTCGAGTACATGAAACGCCTGTTTGATTCGCATGCGGGGCCATGTATGCATGAAGTTCACTATGCTGACAGCTCACCTCCCACCTCCCCTTGTGGTCGATACAATCCGCTCGCTCTCGCACACTAGGTACAACTACACTGGCACGCTCTACTTTGACGTGAACAAGAACCGGAGCTTCAAGAGCATCGTGTCGACCGCAAAAGACATTGTGAACGAGGTGCTGCCGATCCAGTGCCTCGAAGCGGTCTTCTTGGGCGCGTACCTCACAGCGACCGCCCCAGACCTCGAGCGCTTCCCAATCAGTTTCAAGACTGTCGCTGGTGGAGTTGTGCACCGCCACATTGTGCTAGCAGTACGGCACCAACACGCCAAGTGGGGCGCGCTCGGACTGAGCCGGAGCGAGAAGCTCATGTTCAAGGAGCTCAAGTACGCGTCGCTGAGCGAGTTGGTTGCGGACTTTTGCCACGAGTTTGCGCAACTCTTCCACTCTGTGCTAAAGGTCTACGCAGGCTTCCCATTCAGTCACGACATTCACTCGTCCGAGAAGGTCGAGTGGCGCGTGATGAACCTCTCGCTCGAGCGCGCGACGTGGGCAGACGCAGCACAGCATTTGGACGCGTTCGCAAAGGATGCGCTCGATATCCTAGCGTTCAAGCGTGCAAAGGGCGTACTCCCAGACGCGTTCGCGCTCAAGTTCCCGCTCCACGTGCCCGAAGCAGAGCCAGGGAAGAAGTCGCCCGACAAGCGCTCGCTTCTTCTAAGTGCGGACTCGTTCGAGTGCCCAGGAGCTTTCGGCGACGACGACGCGGTGCTTTCGTTGCCAGTAGCAGAGACGCTGAAAGGCGACGCGAGTCCCGAGAAACAGGACAGCGATAGCCCACCCAAGCCGATCCTCGTCGCTCCGGAGCGACTGGAGTTCAAGCCGGCGCTGGCGGTACGAGAACTCTGTGTATGTATGTTCTCTTCTGCCCCACTGCGTTTCTTAGGCGTTGTCGTAGCAGAATGCTGCGCAGGTGCTGCCGACCACCATCTTTCTTCAGAACACGACGACGTCGCCGTGCTTTGTTGACATTGCCGAGCACTCTGGACAACTCGAGATCGTGACGCGAGGCGCAGTCTCGAGCAGCCACTGTTCGAGTCCCGATGACAATACAGGCGGCAACAGTGCAACAGGGCGGGCGTCCACCGCGACGTTCCGCGTGTCTGCGGTGCGTTGTATCTCTCGCTTGTCGTACGCTTTGCACCCGCTCACTCGCCTGGGATCTGATGTGCAGAAAGGGATGACAGCCGTCGCGATCCGATTCAAGGCTGCAACGCCTGCAACCGACACTAGTGGACCCAAGAACGACTCTGTGGTTGCGCCGAAGCCAACTACGAAGACCCCACGAGCTGGCAAAGGCGCTGCAGCGAAAGTTGCCGCGCTCACTCCCACTGTCTCGTGTAAGAGTCGACAAGTGGTGACGTTCAAGTGCAGACGCGTGACACGGTCAAGTGAGGACCCGACGGTCGAAGTCGACGACGGCGACGCGTTCGTTACGGAGCTTCCGTTTGTGGTTCTACCTGCAGCGCAATGACCGCCACGCTAGTGGACAGAGCGACGCTAGCTACCCATAGCACAGTGATAGTATGCCTACACTCCTAACGGTTTCTCAAGCGATGGAGATTGTAATGATCACAGCAGGCAGCGCATCTGACGCTGCCACGCTGTCGCACACAATATGGTAGACGCCCGGCAGTGTCGCGGCTGGGAACGCCAGTCGTTGAATGGGCGCTTTGCCGTTGTAGCTCTCGACCCAGACTTCCTCGAGACGAGATTCCTTGACTGCGTGCTCGTCTTCTGGCGACTCTGGGAGCTCTCGCTGGGCGAAATTCTGCTCCTCTGTCGCTGATTACTTCATCGTGGCCTCAGTTCCGTCGTCGTTCGTAACACTCGTACCGTTGAGAGGCTCGTCGAGACGGAGGAAGTACCACGGAGCTCTCTGTGGCGTCGGTGCGTTGTCGAACAGCGTGTCGTCTTCAGTGACTGGGGCGGCATCGGCTCCGGTACCGATCCCAGTGACCGAGTCTTCTTCGTACGCTCCTTCAAACACACGCAGCCGAAGCTGTCTGCGGGACTCGCCGACCACGACGACTGGAGTCGCAGCGTATGCCGCAGTATCGTCGGGACGGTCGTACACGCTGCACACAACGAGGTGTGGGAGCTGCTTGGCTTCCAATGCCAGCGTCGGCGGGAGTTCAAGCAGCCGCTCGTCGCTCTTTTCACTTTGCTGGTCGTTGGCGAGAAGCGCAGCTGGAGTAGAGCTCGGTCGACTTGCTGGGCTGCTCCGTCCAAGAAGCTTCACCTCCAACCGAGTCGCGTACTCTAACGAGACACAACCAGACACGACCAACGGTTAACGTGGAACCCAGGCCGTGGGCTTTGTACAGTCGATCGATCCACTGGCTTTGACCCCACGCACCAGCTGGCCGATCCTGCTTCCAGAGCCCAGAGTACCAAACCGGCTTCAGTGATGGCTCGGAGTCTGCGGCGTTTGCTTTCTCTACGTTCATGTGGTCGACGTCAGAAGGCCGCACAGCGCCAGTTCCGCTACCGTTCCGTACTCCGTCGGCACACTCGCCCTCGTACAACACGTTCCCGCCGCTGTCAGCCAGCACGCCGACCCCGTGGATGTTCCCGTTCTCCCAATTGCCGTCGTACGATTCGCCTGAGCTTGCGAACCGAACTCGCCCACGTCCGTGCGGTTTATGACGCTCGAACGCACCAGTGTACACATCTCCGTTTGAGTACAGTAGCTCGCCAAGCCCCCACCTCTGCTTCGCGCGTCATTGGCCGTCGTACTTTGCACCGGAACTCAAGACGAAGACGCTTTCGCCGTGCATCTCACCACGGTGAAACTGTCCGCTATACGAGCTTCCGTCCGGCCAGTACCGCAGCCCCAAGCCCTCGATCTCGCCGTGCTCGAACGCGCTCTCGTACACCGAGTTGCCGATGCAGAAGACGCCCTGTCCGTGCATTTCGCCTTGACGCCACTCGCCCGTATACTTGAAGACGCTACTTGGGAATGTGTACGAGCCCTTGCCGTCCCGAAGCCAATCTTTAGACTCATCCACGTACTGTAAGGAGGGTGACATAAAGGAGTCTCTCATTGTGTGAGTGCGTAGCGACGCATTAGCGGAACATAGAGAGATAGCAACACTCGTACGACGCGTACCATGCCAAGTGAAGGAAGGGTGTGGGAGGCTGACCTGTTCGACTCTACTGTTGTACCCAACTGGCGCGATCGTTTAGCAGAAAAGTTGGGATAAAAGATCTATTATTACAACTAGCGCTTGCTGCTCATAACACGACCGCGATAGGAGTCGAGCAGCTGCTGCTGGCGGACGCGCGCTGCGTGCATCGCCTCGTCATTCGCGCGCTTCCTCACGCTCACGGCCGCCGGTGATCGCGTCAGCACACTCCAGAGCACTCGCACGACACCACTGAGTAAAATCACTGCGACCGCGCTTGGGATGAGGAGCAGAATGTGCTGCCCATCGATGTGACGCAACGCCAACTGCGCCGCCTTGTGCGGGAAGTCGACAGCGTAGAAGCGAATCACACTGCGCCATTCGCGCGTAGGCGGTGTGAAGCGGAGCTGTGGGGAGTGGAGCTCCCGCGCATGTATCTCCTGATCGTATGCCGCCCGAGTACGCGGGTCACTGAGTACCTGGTACGCGTCTGTGCGTAACAGTTCATTCTCTGAGTCGGTTGCATGGAGCTGTTCACAGAGTGTGTACATGTAAGAGCATGCGTACCGGAGATGCGGTGGAAGCGTCGCACTGTGAGCGCATTGCTATCCAGGCTGCCTCCACTTTTGTCGGGGTGGAAGCGCAGCGAGAGCTCACGGAAAGCGCGCTTGACAGCACGCGGCTGCGCAGACGGTGTCATCCCAAGCACCTCGTAGTGCGAGAGCGCCGAGAAGTCGCTGCAGTAGTGCTCGTGGATGAGCGCGACCGCCGCGAGCAGCGCAAGCAATAGCGGCGGCAGCACCGCCAGCCAGCAAGCACATGCGCGTGTCCGCATCTTGGTTTCTGCAGGGATGCAAACAGCGATTCAGGATCGCGAGTGCTGGTGCTAATAGTGAAAAAGGCAGTTGATTCAAATACTCACTGACTTTTCGCACTATAATGATACTTTCAAGCAACAAACAGGACTTTTCTGGAGCAATACAATGGACACGTACGCCGTGAATGGGGCCAGCAAACGTCCGGCGGCACCGGATGTGGACGACGAAGAGGAGCAGGAAACGGAGGACGACGTCAGCAGAGACAGCCGCCATAATCACCACGCCATGCGCGCAGCTGCCAATGAAACAAACGCCGCAGCGAAGCGCGCGCGCCGCCACCACTGGCAGCAAAAGTACGAGAGCGAGTTTGGACTTGTGGCCATCGAGAAGGACCACGCGACCGGCGACGTCGTGCTCGCTATGTGCGGCTTCTGCAAGGCGTTCGGGCGCGAAGGGCAGCCCGAGCCGCCGCCGCCGCCAGTGGCAGAAGAAGCAGGCGACGGCACCAAGAAGCGCCGGCGCCGGTCGCTCACGACCACCAAGTTCTTCCGCGCGTTCCGCGTCGACAACATCCGGAGCCACCTCCAAGGCGCGCACCCGCGTCGATGGGCCGAGTTCGAGCTGCTGCCGAAGCAAGAGGCAGTGCGCGCGCGGTTCCTGCAGCCACAGGGCGAGTCGCCGTACGATGCGTTGCACATGGTGGACGACGTCGACCTCGCGGAGGCGGATATGAGGTACACGTCGTCGGCGCTGAATGCTGCAGTGCCAGCGCCGCCTTCCGCCTCCTCGTCGTCTATGGCTGCAGCTGGGGAGCTGCCACATGTGACGCTCGCGCCCAATACGACAGCCACGCTGTCACACGCGAGTGGCTCGTCCTCGGGGGCAGCTGCGCAACTGAACGGCAGCTACTCGACAATCTCCACCCAGCCGTTGACTCCGATGGTGCGGTGAGACCGACGCTCGTGGTGGTGAGAGTGAAGGTCATGTCTATCACTCATCACTTTCCTGTTCTATAGCAGGTCGCAGCCGGGAGCGCTCGCAGCGCGTTCGACTACGAGAAGCACGCGGCCGAACAGCTCGCACTCGACCGTGAGCGCCTTGCGTTTGCCAAGGCCAAGTTCAAGAAATACGTCGAGCTCCGTGAACGTGAACTCGCTCTGCGCGAGCGGCAGCTGGAGCAGGACCGCGTGCTGCACGAGAAGCGCTGGCAAGCGGCGCTCGAAGCGGCGCAACAGGAAGCGTCCAAGTTTTTCCGGCTCGCAGAGGTCTTGCGCGATGCTGTCGCCAGTGCTGCGAGCGGCGCCTCTGCGGCCGCCCAGAGCTCGTCGATCGTGTAAGCGGTATCAACGCACTATCATGTCAGTCGTCTTGGCTGGGCTATCCTGTCGTGTATGCGCTGTTTGCTGCTTGAGACCATAGACCCCTCTCATCTTCCCCCACAAGACCCCCTCCTCCGTAAGTCATCAGTGCAGCACGCGCGGGTGATGATCTTCTCGGATTCGCAGGCACACACACACGGTTGCGCGACATGGACTTCCCACACAGCTACACGCACTCTGCCTCAGTCCTGCGCGACCGCACCGTCCACTGCTGCCACACTCATAGTCTTTGTCTTCCGCTTGTGCGTCCGCGCAGTCGCGCTCTTGCTCTGCTGCCGTTTCAGCTGCTTTGGCTTTGGCTGCTTCGGCTTCTGCTGTTGCTGCTGCGGTTCGGAGTCAGCAACCGCTGGTGCGCTGGCGGTCGTAGCAGCACCGAATTGCTCCTCCTGCCCGAGTATCCGTGGGTGTTCTGGTGGCGCCACCTGCTGCTCGCTGGCTCGCACAGAGAGCGACCACCCTGGGATGCTCTGCTTGTCCTTCACGCGCAGCCGAATACGCTCAAAACACCGGTACTCCTGCACCTTGAGCGGGTTCGGCGGGTCGCGGTAGCACGGGATAAAGTGGTCGAGCGACGTGAACGTAGCTCGTACAACGCCAACGTCGAACGTGCTGTGAAACTGCTTCTCACAGCTCTCGACTGGCGATGTGCTCGCACAGCCCCAGTACGCGACCCACGCGACAGTGCCTCCTGGCTTGAGGTTCTGTCCGTCCAACGCAATGAGCAGTTCTTCGCCCACGAGCGCGTACGACGGGTCGATCAGCGAAATGTCGGGCGCTGGGAACGTCGCCTCGTACAGCTTCGCTGGCATATCAACGACAAAGAGGCCTGCGACGGCCACGAGCGCGTACTTGGCCCACTTGCGGTGGCTGTGGAACACGAGCGCGACCGTAAGCAGCACCAACGCAGTGTCGATCGCGAGCGGTGAGCACATCTCTTGGACAAGTGCGCGGTCACCCTGGAACGCAGACACTTCGCACACGGCAGCCGCCTGTCGCATCTCGCGTAGTCGTGCTTGAATATTCGTCCACGCGTGCGCGTTCAGCTCTGGGAGCTCGCGGCAGATTGCGTAGTACACGAGCGCGACCCCAAAGACCATGAACACCAGCGTCGCAACCGCGTGTAACAGCAGACTGGGTAGGGAGCGGCAGCCGAGTGGCCATGTCTCACGCGAGCGCAGACACGGATAGAGCAGCAGCAGCACTGGCGACAGCGCAACGATTACGAGTGACAAGAGCGTCGTGCGTACAAAGCCAGAGCTGTCGACGGTGCGGACAGCACGTGGCGACCGGTCAATCTCGACGCGCTGCAGTCGCGTGCGAGTGGTCAGCGCGTCCGCGTCGGTGTCGGCGTCTTCGCTTTCAGTGCCGCTGCTGCTGCCGTCGCTCTCGGGGTGCGCGCTCACGTACGCGTCAAGAAATGCGAGCCAAGTCGGTCGGCGCTTGAGGTTCTCGAGTCGTTGCTCGATGAATTCGGGCGATTGGACGTCGAGCAGCGGCAGACGGCGCGTCGGTTCGATCTCGTCTGCCGGCAGCTCGTGGTGCTGCGCCGACGGCCATGCGCCGACAGCCGCAGCCGCGTCTTCCTCTGGCGCTCGCAGGCGCACGCGCAGCATGAGAGGGAGCAAACGGTGCAATGTGCGCTTTGAGTGGCGCGTTGACTTCGACTACCTCGCTTTCTTCTCGCTCCAGATTGAGAGCGGAACGGCGCTGTAATCGAGTAAACGAGTGTTGGTCCCAGGACGTCATAAAGGAAACAAACTCGTCCATGGCGCTGCTGCCAGGACCGTCCGAGGCGGAGCCGCTGCCGCCTACCACGGCGGAGATTGCGCAGCTGCACGTGCTCAAGTTCCTGAACGAGTCGCGCGAGGAGTGCTGGAAAAAGTCGGTGGTGGCGACGGTCGCGGGCGCAAGCATGGGCGTCGGCCTCGGCGTCTTCCTCGGCACCTTCGAAGGCGCGCACGGCGAGCTCGTCGGTTCCACTATGCGCGAACAGGTGCGACTGTACCGCTACTAGCAGTGCATGTACGTGTAGCTTCTCTAGCTCACCCGTGAGCCTTCTGCTGTTGCGTTACGACCAGCTCTACAATGGCTTCCGCAAGTCGTTCGTCGCTGGCTACAACCGCAGCGTCTACTTCTCCAAGGTGCGATTTTTGTCTCGTGATGGTGGACGTGTGTATTGGTTGTGTTACAAGCATGACTAACACCCCGACCTGGAGCGCATGATAGGAGTTCGCGATGGTGGGTTGCGTGTTCGCAGGCATCGAGTGTGTTGTTGAGCGCGAGCGGGCAACACACGATATGTATAACACGGTCATTGCCGGCGGCGGCACTGGCGCGGTGCTCGGCAGTTGGGCAGCACGTCACGCAAGCCCGCAAGGTGCGTTGTGTGCGCTTCATGTCGATTCCGACAGTGGTGGGCTGCGCTTCGTCAGACCTGACGTGACTGGCTGATAGACTGACTTGAGTGGCTATGGTGTGTGTGTGGATGATATGTTGGTGCAGTGTTGCTTAAAAACACTGCGAAGGGTGCTGCAGGCTTTGCGGTCATGGCTGTCGTCTTTGAAAAAGGATTCGAATACTTCACCGAGATTAAGTAGAAGAAAGAGAGTTTAGTGCTGTTCGTAATAACTGAATGCCGCGTGATGACAGTTGACAGGCTACTCCATCTTTGATTACCTTCACAATATAATATCTGTAAAAAGATGATATTTAAAAAATGAATGTTGACTGTCGGTCTCTTGTGCAACATTTTCACACGATGTCGCACGAGCAGAAACCTTTTTTAACACACGATTTCTGTAAGAAGTAGACCTAAAAACGTCGATTTGGTGGGGATTCTAAAGGTTGATAAATCCGGAACGTTTCGTATGACAGTGAAACTTTGTGATCGAGTAGGGCAAGATCCTGTGTTTATGAGACTACCAGCGTAGTCTCCAAAGACGACGTGGTTGCGGAGATTTTTGCCTCCACACGCAGAGTATCAGCGCTGTGGCCGCAGTCGCATTTACAAAATGACAAACATTCCTCTTACTTGGATCGAAGTCGAAGAAAAGTGCCCCTTCCAGTCTCCTGCCGATTGGGCAGGATTGGCTGACAGAATACAGTCCGCTTTCTTACAGTTTGGAAATGATTGACATCTGAAAAATTCAATCAAGAATGTTGGTCACTTAATGTTTTTGATTCCCCGACCATTTTGGCTCGAGTTGATGGCCATTAGCCAAGATGGTACCACGTGGAGCACCATTGCTCCGTGACGATGACTCCGATGGAGCTGAAACTTTCACTAAGCAATGCCGACCCATAACTGAGCATGCCCTGCGAAGGCTGTGCAAGTTGGCTATTTTCCGGACTTACCAAGCCTCTCAATCCCCCCCTGCAGGGCCTACTTCTTGCAGAAATCGTGTGCTAGCAGGAATCTAAAAATAACGGGTATTAACTTGATAACAGAAATAGCTTAATTTTGAAACGTAATAATCTGAAATTGTTTATAAATTGTTACAAGATGTTGGTTCATAGTACAAGATATCGGTTCATAGTAGAAATTGGTGCACTTGGGGTATAACAGAGTACTACACTCCGCGCCAAAAAAATTGCAACCGCACTAAATCTGTGCCCGTGCAATCAAAACCGCACTTATTTTAAAGCGGTTTGCTTCGTTGCGTTCGCACAGTCAGCGCAAATCCGCCCATATATCCAGATTTGATCAATTCGCTCTAAAACGTGAGCAACAAAAATTTGCTCACACTTTGGCGCGACAAATCAAATGCACCAGCAAGTGTATACAAAAACCAAGTGTATTTTGTGCAAAGAAAGGCTCAAAATCTGCATGTCTCTCCTTTGGCTTGAAGCACAGTCAAGCAACGTCTAGGCATTGAGTCAATGAGAGACTGCAACAACTCGGGATTGAGTGCGTTCCACTCGCGCTTGATGGCCGACCTGATCTCAACGACGTTAGAGAACTGCTTGCCATCTCTGTAGACGCGCGCAGTCAAGATCCCCCACACGTTTTCAATGGGATTGAGATCT